>JBAMJV010006686.1:0-35578 GCA_037951105.1 Echinarachnius parma
GTATGTACTATAAGACACTAAATAGGATGAATAGTCCCTGAAATTTTTTGCAAAATCGGTCAAGAAATAAGAAAACTATGGCTCTTTGAATAGAGCCATTTATTTCTATGAGTGACTCAAATTGGCAACGCACTCTGGCAAAGTTGTGGACTACTCCCCATACATTTTGTACAAAAAATTTAAATTTTGTTAAATATTTTCAAAATGTATGTTTACCCTTCGTTTCAGTTCAAGACGTATGTTTTGTAGAATGCAATTTATACATAACATATCATGAGCTGGGGGAATGGAAAAGTGTGACTATTGAAGAAAACTGTAAAATGGGAAAATTTGTGTACAAAACATATAGGGAGTAACTAGTCCACACACTTATCAGAGTGCGTTGCCAATTTGAGTTCCACATAGGAATAAATGGACATCTTCAAAGAGCCATAGTTTTCTTGTTTCTTGCCCGATTATGCTCTAACTTTAAGAGATTATTCCTCCCAATCTCTTCAAGTCTATGAAAGCAACATTTTCCTTGGGTTTCATTGTCCTTTAAGGGAATTCTCCCTATTGCAGGGTGGGAAATATACAGGGGCTGAGGGAGATTTTGCCACCTAATTTTCAAAATAGCCCCCTGAAATCAGTAGGTAAACATAAACCCCTAAATTTACCATAGGGTATTATGTGAAGAATTTCTGGATATCCATCAGATTAGAAAAGAAAAAAATGAAATCCTGCCCGGCCCATTATAAAATAATTACTCATTTTCTTCCCATTCAGGATTTATTGGTTTTGACTTGAAATTTTCAAACAATACCCTGTGGACATATGAGATAACAATAATATACATTGCATCAACCATTCATCACTTTTTGCACATGTCAACAAAGTTACTAGATCCCTTTAAGATGTGAAAAAGTTTGGGTGACCTATGGTGACATTGCAGATGGAATTTGGTACACCGCCAAGGAAAAAGTGAGGTTTTAACTAGGTCAGTCGTCCAAAGAATACAGACTTGCCAAACTTGTCAAACTCTGTTCAAGAGCTATTCCTCATGGGGAGGTATAGTTATAGGGCTGTTGAGTTTCTTTAAATTCAAACATCTACATCTCTGGTTCCTGAGGCATAGTATTTTCATATACTGTACAAACTCAATCAGGGGAGAATTAAATTAAATTTACTTTATATATAATGTGGTCTGGGTTTAAAGCTTGCCTCTGCCCTATAGTCTAATGAATTGTAGCACTTTTTCACAACTACATGTAAGTTGAACTAGGCATTGGGAGCTTACTGCTGTTCTGTTCGGATTTTTTTTATTTATAGACTCTTTTTGGCCATTATGAGGCTAAATTGCCCTAAATCAACTGTTCACGGCAGGGGCATATACATGGTACTAATTATCATTTCTCTTGTCACCACTAGGGGCACACAAATCAAAGCATACAAATGTCAAAGTAAATGTGTTGTGGTTTTACCAGCACTGAAAGGTTTAATGATGTATGTATGACGGGGAAATCATTAATCAAAGCTCTACGTTGTATTTTGAATATGATTGTACATGTAATACTTGGCTGAGCTCCAGGCAAGTTATTGCAGGGCAGTGTGCCAAGAAATATCTTACAGAAAACTGTGACTTGATGCTGTGCATAATACACAATGTAAACAAACAAGGAAGCCAAATCAGCCACTGGTGTACTGTGTAGTAATAACAATAATGTTTTGATTAATATATATTAATAGATATATATGTAATTCTCAGTTCTCACCTGATATAATCATTTCTAAGTATTTGTACACGATGTATGTAATGTACACCACTACCATTTACTGAGTGTTAACGTTGTTAGAAATGAAAGTCAGGAAATGAAACTAATGTACATGTATATTGGAAATGAAAGCATATCCGCCGAAAAAAAAAAATCCTTTTTGAAAAGAAAACCCCGTGTTTTTCACCAGTATTCTGAGTACATCATGTAGAAAGGTGCACTTAAAGCGATCCATTAACTTTGTCAAATTCAACCAAAATCACTTTTAGAGCTTTCACATTATTTTCTCAAGATTGTACCTTGTTGTCTGCCTTAAAGGGGTAGTCCGGGCCTGATATAACTATTCGTTTTTTTGAATAAGCAGAACAAGACGAATGATTGGTGAAAATTTGATCAAAATCGGACAAGAAACACGGGAGTTATACCTGTTTGAACATTATGTAATAATGAGCGATCGTTTCAAAATTGCCGCCATATGCAACCTCATTCACGAGCACCTCGCCATGGCTTTAGTACATGAAAATACACTTATTTCTCATTTTTCGATGCTAAAAATTAACTTTTCTCTCCTTTTTTCACGAATTCATAAAAGAATATCGATGGGGCAACCTCATTTGAATGTGTAAGCTCATAAATTTGCTTTGTTATGAAGAAAATTTAAATTTTGTTAAATTTCCATGTAGAAGTCAAAATGGCTGCAGCTCGCAAGTGACGTCACGATCGATAGCAATTGCGAACGATACTAAAAATCGGAGCAAAGTTCGTCCTGTCATAACTTTTTTATTGCTTATCCGTTTTGGCTCAAATTTTCGATCCCGATTCTTCATATTCACCTCATTTTATAGCAAATATCACATTTCTGGGGTGGAATTCCTCTTTAAATGGTACTTTGATCATTCATAGTATCCACATTTGGATACTCTGCACGAAGGATCAGGGATTAAAAAAAAAAATCAGCCTCTTTCCCCCATAACAACTCGGTGCCAATGCTGCTCCCACCCCCCCCCCCCCCCTTTCCCCCTGGCTACGCCACAGATTATTTTCAGATTAATGAACCGTATTTTATTTTCGGATTAACGACCCTTTCGGAATAGCGAACCTTTGGAATAATGAGCCGCACCCATGTTTACATGTACATTGTTTTTTCTTTCTATGAAAATATCACAAATCATTCAGAAGAATATTACAAATATATATTGGTAGACAATTGAAGTCTCAATGAAACTATATTGGAAATTAAAGCATACATACATGTACTGCTAATTATCCTCTTTTAGAAAGACAACTTTAAATAGTGTTTGTCAGTTTCTGAGTATATATCCACTTACACCAATTATAAACACTCAATAAGTTAGTGACTTTGCTGGTAGTGCCTGGTACTGCACAAAGCTCTGCTCTAGATACAAAATATTATTTTCACATTGCTGATGAAAAAAGGGAGCCTAAAATTCAGCTTCATATTACTCCATGAATGCAGAATTTACTATATATATCAGGGCTCGACACTAAAACTTGCCCGCTTGCCCAGGGCAAGTGAAAATTGATGTCGGGCAAGTACAATTTCATAAATGATCTAGTTTAGTTGCCCATGTCTGGAACCCTATTTTTCTGAACTTGTTGATGGAATGGACTACTAAAACTATTACCTTTCATTTATAAGAATATCTTGTGTGCGTGTTGACTCCCTTAAATATTGCTAATTTCTAATTTGGAATAACAATTTCTTCAGGAAAGGATTTGTAAAGAGCGAGATTTTCAACTTTGCAGCTTCAATTATATATGAACAGCCTGCATAATGCGGAGAATGAAAAAAAAATAAAATGATGTCACTCATCTCTAATTTTGAATACAGTTCTTTAGAAAAGGATTTGTAAAGAGATCTAGTCATGATTTTGTTCAGGGTATTTTAGTTTTCTTTTGTTGTGGTTTGCATTCCACTTCATACAATACAGTGTTTACTTCCAGTTATAGCTCTGCTAGTAATTCAGAAGTTTTGTTTTGTTTGTATAGTATAAAGGTTAAAGCAAAATAACAGTGCTAGGAAACTCCCCACACATACACAATGAAAACTGTGCTTTCATCACCTACCAGGTGAAAAAATATCATAACTTAGATGTTAAAGTGATCCCTGTAAAGTGTCAGATGTTGCACAAAATGACATTGGAGACTTCAATCTATATTATCAATATCATTGTAAAATACAATTGAAAGATTTGTGAAAGTTTGAAAGAAAATGAACACTGTTTACCTAGTGAAAAAAACGAATATTGAGTTCATATTTTATCACCGAATACTGATGGCCTGTCATAGATTTGTCGCAGTAATAATCATCCGTTTGACGATATTCGCACCCGTGTATGTTTACAGGCGGTACAGAATTCATGGAATTTGCGCGCGCTCGGCTCAAAGTTCAGTCGGGTCAGGAAGGTTTCCCACGTGCGCTGGCCGGACGTGTTCAGCTACGGCAATTGTACTTTTTATCAAAAGCGCGCTTTTGAAATAATGATTTTCAATGATAATTATCTTCATACTAAAGGGACATTTGAAAAGATCTAACCCTATTTTATTCTTCTCTTACATATAAGCTAAACAACACGGCAGAAGAGAAACGAGGAAGCTCCAAGTATTTTTTGTGGAGTTAGACACTTTACCTGGATCACTTTAATGTAAAGATTTTGACAATAACTGCTTTGAAATTGAGTAATTGAGCATTAAAATGTTCAAAAGAAAATGATCTTTGACACAGTTGAATATTTAGCCGAGTGCGGAACCGCATATATGCTGCGTGCAAAAGATAATACTAGCGCAGTCTTGTTAACGATATGCAGGCATGTCGAACGGGTGGTGAATTTAGGCCAAATTTTACTTGCTTGTATTGAATTTCCTCTGATATTTTTGCTTGGGTTTCATTGAATTATTAAGCAAAACATGAAATTGATGCATACATGTACATACATGTGCACAGTATGCATGACAGCTCTATTTACCTTTTATCTTGAGTGTTTCATAACCAAATATGTACTAGATGCGTCTAGGTACGTGTTATGATTATGTTGTGATTATGTATTAATAGAATAAAAGGGAAATTATTGCTGACATTGGCATTGTTGTTTTTTAAAAGAGCATTGTCTTTAAAATCACATGATGCCAACAAACAAAGAAAAAAAAAGTTTGTTTCGGGTTATAATGTAATACATATCCATGATTTATCCCGAACTTTTGGCTTCATACTCAGTATAATAACAAGAAATGCGCTGTGATATGGAAGGGCGTTGTTCATTAAAAAAATTATACGCAAAATAGGACAAATTTACACAGAAAGTGTTATATCTGCTTTCAATTTATTACCTTATTTTGGCATGATGCCACTAAATAAAATGAGGATCATTTTTTAAAAAGTGCATAATTTAGTGCACATCCGGCCTAAAAACCACAAAGTATGTATTACCATGTACAGTACTAGAACATAACTTGGCCATACTATGTTGGGTTTTTTTTAGCAAAAAGCGTATGACTCGTAATACATGTCGAATGTGGGATGAATTTCTTGACCCATAATAGATTTTTTTTAATTCCAGTTAATCCAAACATCATCTATAAAGAACCATGATACATCTCTCAAGACAGATTTATTCTCAATTGCTAGTTAGTACAGTCAGCTCAGCATTCATGCAAACATGAAATATGTGTTTTGTTTAAATAGGTATATAATTACTGAGTACTAATTGACCTGTGTAAGGTACATTGTTTAAACCCTTCCTGAATGTAAACAGGAACCAGCAACTTTACCAGTTGTGCTTTCTCGTTAATTCCTTCTTTCATTATCATTAAATATCAATTTAATGATGAATTTATTACTTTATTTGAACATTATTTTTTAAAAGGCAAACAAAATTGAATTGAATGCATAAATTGATTACTTTGTTTATTTGTTATTAAAAAAAGACAAACGAAATTAATTAAATGCATAAATTGATTAGTTTGTTTATTTGTTATTTAAAAAAGGCAAACGAAATTGAATTAAATGCATTAATTGATTACTTTGTTTGTTGTTGCAAAATGAATTGTATTGACTTGGATTTCATACAAACAACTTGCCATTGCACAGAGTGGTTGTTAAAAATATACTTCAGTACACAATTTCCCCCCAAAATATTGTCATTATTATTTCATTTTATTCACTCATAAAACCAAAATACAAGAGAAATAATAAATAAGACATATAATATATGTACATCAATTATACAATACAAATAAATGAAAAATGAGAATGATTTAAAAGGGAACCACCACCCAAAAGTGATATTCTAATATGAAAGGTAACTGGTTTGGTACTCCATTCCACCTAAAAGTTCAGAAAAATTGGCTTCCAGATAAAAAATTAAATTATTTGAAAACTCATTCCCATACTAGCGTAAGTGTTCATGGGTCTGCATTCAAAGACTACGGCTATTGTATAGGATATGTACGTGTCTTCGTGGCTCTATTGTTTCTGAACGTACGCGTGAATAGAGTTGTCGCACTGGCAGACAATTGACGCATATATGGAACCATGAGGCCCTGTAAGTGTTGGTGATTAATTGTATTGTTTATGAATTACACAACCCTTTGCAAAGTGTTGTACAGTACATCTATTTAATATCAAACACTGATACCAAAACATATACATGTAAGATTGTTGTCCTTTGCGTGGTGGTCCCCTTTAAGTACTCGCAAATTTGGATTTCAAAAATTACTTATCAAGTGTCTCAAAGGGTTCATTTAGAATCTTGTCTGAGTCATCGCCATTGAATTTAACATGTTTCTGCCACAGCTGGTTCAAAGCTGCAAACAATTTTGCTTTCAAGACAACAATAATGCTGACAAACTACATGTACCTGATTTTTAAGGACAGAATTCTTTCCCATTGTGATACGTGTACAGTAAATTCATAACTCTCCCTGATTGTTGTAAGAAGTTTCTCTAACAGACTTGTGAATGTTAATGTTGGCAGAAATTTGCTGAACTCTAGTCCTATGTGTAAGTCATTGACTGCCTCGCTTGTTTTATTTGCTTAAAGTGATTCAGGTAAACTGTCAGATATTGCACAAAATGACATTTGAGACTTCAATCCTATATCAATATCATTGTAAAATACAATTGAAAGATTTGTGAAAGTTTGAAAGAAAACGAACACTGTTAACCAAGTGAAAAAAGCGAATATTGAGTTCATATTTTATCACCGAATACTGATGGCCTGTCATGGATTTGTAGCAGTGATACTTGTAATCAGCCGTTGACGATATCCGCACTCGTTTATGTTTACAGCCTGTATACAGAATTCGTGGAATTTGCGCACTTAGGATCAAAGTTCAGTAGCGTCTTGAATGTTTCCCACGCGTGCTAGCTGGCTCGGACCATAGACTGTTCTGGGACGTGTTTAGCTACAACAATTCTACTTTTTTTGAAAAGCGTTGATCAACGCTTTTGAAATAATGATTTTCAATGATAATTATCTTCATACTAAAGGGACATTCGAAAAAATCTAACCCTATTTTATTCTTCTCTTACCATAAGCTAAACAACAAGGCAGAAGAGAAACGAGGAAGCTCCAAGTATTTTTCGTGGAGTTAGACACTTTACCTGGATCACTTTAACCCGTTGCCTGCAGGAACCTGGTGGGACCATGCAGGGTCCTGTATTTGAGAACTGCCAAATCTAGTAGGGAACCGGTTAACATTGAACTGTTATGCCTGTCATGTCTGTTTGCCATGTACTGTCTAAAGTACATGTACACAAAATGTACATATTACCATCATTATCAAAAGTTTAAGACCACCCTTCCAAAATGCAATAAATAAAAAACACAACAAAGTTAAACATATTTATTTTTCAGACATACTTTTATTTTTAACGCATAACCTTTGTATCACACTTGAACTGCTGGGCTAATACCATTACCAGCAAAAAAATACATGGGGGCGGCGGGTCGAATTCGCCCCCGAAATTCCCAAATTCGCCCCCGGAACAAAAAATTCGCCCCCAAATTTTATTTTTTATTTTTTGGATTTTCGAGATTTTTTGTGGGATTTTTCTGTTTGGATTGTTATCAAATGTTTATAAATGATCACTTACAGCATTATAGCTTATTATTAGCCCCTGAAATTCGAAAAAGAGCCTGGAAATTTGTAGCCCCCGAAAATCGGAAAAGTAGCCCCCGAAAATGGAGCCCCCGAAAATGGAGCCCCTGAAATAAAAATATTAATAAATTGCTGAGTCTCTTCAAAGTCGGATTTGTGCCAGTATCATTGCCATGGGAAGAAAAGAAAGACAGTTGTTTAAATCGGAGGGGCAACCTATAATCCACTACATATCGTCGCTGGGCTGTTAAAACCTTGTATCTCAAATTTTGGTGAAAATTACTTTTTTGGATAAATGTGAAGTTTAAGGTGTAATAAGGTGTTTAAGGTGTTATTCATCTTCTAATAACATATCTTAAAACATAATGTCAAAATTCATCTTTTTGAAAACCTCGTATCTCTTTTTAGGATTTAGTTCCAAATTATTTTTCGTTGATTTCAACCATTTCATATCGAATTGATTATCAAACATAGTCTTAAGTTCAAATAACATAGCCTACACACATAATTTGTTAAAATAAGAATGTTTTTTCGCTCTCCTGAAAATTGTTTTTTGAGATACAAGGTTTTAACAGCCCAGCGACGATATACTGTACTACATGGGTGAGCAAAATTTTCATTTGGGCAACTTACATTTTCCTTTTTTACATTAAAGTGAAACCAGTATTAAAAGTGTCTAACTCCACGAAAATTACTTGGAGCTTTCACATTTCTCTTCTACCGTGTTGTTTGGCTTATGGTAAGAGAAGAATAAAATAGGGTTCGATTTTTAAAAATGCCCCTTTAGTATGACGATATCTAGAGCGTGAAAAAGTCGTGAATGAACAGTCATAAACCTCATACACGCTATACAGTAATTTCGTTTTAGAAGCTGACGCAAATTTTCGCTTTTTTAACCAGAAAGCAGTGTTCTTTTTCAATTAAACTTTCACCCATCATTCGGACAATGATTTTGGTATAGGATTAAAAGTCTCAAATGTAATTTTGGGCAATATCTGACACTTTACACTGGTGCACCTTTAACTTGCCCTTTCAGTCCAATGCTTGAAATAAAGTTATTTAAATACTTCATGGTCATACAAAATGTGATTATACAATCTGTGCAATACTGATATTATGGACAACAATGACAAAGTTTGTAGATCATCTGATTGTTGGAGCTGTAAATGTTGGAAATATCTAAAACTACTAGTAATTGAAAGTTGATCCTTCTGGTGAAGCATTAAGTATACTGTTTTACTTTTATTCTAACCTTGAAAAACAATGGATAATGGCGATTTATTAAAGGAGAAAATCAAAGAAAAACCCTAAATATGACAATATTCATATCTACAGAAAGCTTATAAGTCATAGAATGAGCTCGAATGACATTCAAACAATATAACGCTTCCATAAAAGCGAATTTAGGGTGAAAACATCACCCTATTCCCAGGGACAAATTCGCTCAATCGCTACACGAAACGGCCTTTAGCTGTGACGTAAGAAACGGGCTTGAAGCCCAGGCGGCCTGCCGCGGTTGTACATGTAGGTAGATAAGCATGTATAACATACCAGGCTGGAAAGACAAGCTTCAACTTATGTGCTATTTTTCCCTTACCAAGAATAAATTATAATACTACATTGTTTGTAATTTGCTTCTCATTTATATTTTCATCATGATATTCCAACAAATGTATTGCTTGTGACAAAAAAAGTTGAAAAAAGGTGAAAAAAAGAAGGGGAAACTATACGACTGTGTCGTGCAGTAGGCCTGCACAGATTTGGGAGCAGGCGATTTTTTACCAACATGTAGTTTCACTTTGAAATATCAGACGGAGAATTTACCACTTCCATTATGGAAACAAACAGTTAATAATCATTATGAATCAAATGAAATTTTAAAAAACGAAGAATAGTTATTACTTTAGTCGATCTATCATGGCTAGTTTCATGGTTTAGCTTGAAAAGTCGAGTGAATTAGATTCGCGATCTCCTGTGTTGTTACGATTCATCCGCGATTTCTCTGAACATTGGCAGCCGCATTACCTATGGCTGATAGCGCTGGCGGATTTACATTTCCTGCACGCGCACCAAAACAAACGTAACTCGAATGCAAGTGTTATACTACACTGGTACATGATATTTCGCGATCGAGTTGTTTGCAAGGGATTTTTTTAGTTCACTTCGACGGAAAAGTATGGATGGGGATGAAGGACAATCCAGACCAAATGGAGAGAAGAAAGAAAGCTTCGAATATAGCGCATATGCCGGAGCTACTTTTAGTTCCATAACATACAAAATATGCATAGTATAGTATACGGCTGGGTGTATACGATCGTACGGCGGTTGCATGTATTTCTCGATGGACGAAACTTTTACGAAACGAAACAAAACCAAAACAAAACGGTGAGAAATACACTATTCTATGTAATATATACCAGTTATTGACATATTGAAATGGATAAGAAATATTATATATTGTTATAACAAAGGCAATTCTAGCTCGGAACATATCCTACTAGGTAATTTTGTTTTGAAACACAGCTATAATAGATTTGTTTTTCATACTATCTCCGTGTAACAACCATTCGGCAAAATGGTGAGTTGTAAACAGTTATTTTACGGAGATTGACACTTTTTCAATGGCAATAATGACATGAATATTGACATTAGGATATGTTTCAGGACATGAGAGGACATTTGTGTGTCAGATATTGATTATTCAGGCAATATTCAATCGTTTTGAGAGAGTAGAACTGCGTCCACTCTATGAACATTTGCGTGTAGATCGCCGTTCGAGCTAGAGCTGTGTAGCGCAAAGCCCGTCTCTTACGTCACGCACAGAGCCACTTTGCTGTGCCGATTTCATGGTAAAGGGGAGGGTCAATTCACTAAAATTTTATTTTCATAAAACATGAAACTGAACACTTTCATGACATGTTAACTGCACAAATTGCTTTAATAACTCATTCTATCATAAAATAAACCATAATAACTTGATTCTATTCCCTTTGAATGTCTACTTTAACACAGGGCTCCACACTCACCTTTTTAGTCAGTGGCCCGGTCACACAGGGCTCCATACTCACATTTTTAGTCAGTGGCCCGGTCGGGCCAGTGAAATAGTTTCTTCCCCTATTCTGGTGGCCCGAAAGAAAAATTTACTGGCCCAAAAATTGTATTTCACGAGTAAGCTTTTTACTATTCTAAATATCACTCTTTCCTGATCAAACCTGTGATTACAGATGAAGCACGACATTAGAAGAAAACAAGATTTTTAAATTTTGTCAATGACGGTTTAAAAATCTGCTTGCCCGATTGGGTCACCAAAATATGACTTTTATACATTTCGCTGGCCCCAAGTGCAATTTCACTGGCCACGGGCCAGTGCGAGTGTCGAGCCTTGATTAACACATCTCATTGGAATCCCTTGTCAAATGATTTGGCTTTGAACTTGACCCACATTCGAAAAAACCTGATCTTGCAAACTACACTGTACAAATGTGTATTCTCTTTGAGATACTCCGCAGCCGGTTTTGTTTGAACTATGGATCCTATCTTTCATTATTATATCTACAAGTATCAGTCAATGGCTTTGCATATTATCTTCAAATATCAGTCAGTGCCTTCTGAAATATGGAATATAAATAGAATTATTGGACATTTCTGTGCAAACAAACCACTCTTTCATAAGTCATGAATATTTGCTTAAAACTGTACAAGTTTGAGATAAAGTTGATGAGTCTTTTAACAGATAAAATTAATAAAAAAGAAGTTTATTGAACTTGAATGCTGGATCATATTATGCATAATTATTGGACATTTCTGTGCAAACAAATCACCGTTTCATAAGGCATGAATATTTGCTCAAAACTGTACTTGAGATAAATGTGTCTTTTAATAGATAACATTAATAAAAAGAATGTTATGGTGTTTGAATGCTGGATCATATCTTGCATATTATCTCAACTATCATCAGTGGCTCATGAAATCTGGAATAGAATTATTGGACATTTTTGTGTAAACAAGCCACTGTTTCGTAAGGCATGAATATTTACTTAAAACTGATAAAGTTGATGAGTCTTTTAAAAGATAACATTAATAAAAAGATAATTTGATTTTGTTTGAATGCTGGATCGTATCTTGCATAGTAAATTCAACTATCAATCAGTGGCGCATGAAATATGGAATAGAACTATTGGACATTTCTGTGCAAACAAACCACCGTTTCATAAGTCATGAATAGTTGCTTAAAACTGTACTTGAGATAAAGTTGATGAGTCTTTTAACAGATAACATTATACTTATGTACATGTACAAGTATGGATTGTACAGCCCAACCTGTCATAATTGCCACCTGTCGATAGAAGTCACCTGTCTACATTGGCCACTTTTCTTGTTTCTTTTTGGTGGTCACTCACTATACTATACACAGGTTTGACTGTACATATTTGGCAAATATATAATTTTATGAACTTCATTTAAAAAAAAAGAAGAATAGAGTGACTTTGTACATTGTGACTTCAAAGGGTTTGTGTGTGTTTGTGGTCATGGTTGAATGACCTATTGGCCTGGTTAAATTTGCCCCCTGACTCCATAATATGACAACTTTTAATTGTGATATCTTATATGTACACAAGACAGAAGTAGTGGTATAATTGTATTGTGCTCGTGCCATGGCATACGGTGAATGCATATACATAAGATAATTTCATTGTACTCTTGAGTCTTGTGGTCAATACTTTGTGTGTTTTTCAAATAACAACATTTATGCTACAATGCACAGAGCCAATGCACAGAACCACAGACTATCTGGAATTGCAACCAAATGAGTCTACAGAAAGACAATTATCTTCTCAAGAATATTGCTAAATATGCAATTAGTACATTCCTTTTATATAAAATGTGCATTCAGAATGGAGAATTTACTCACATTTCTCCTTTTCTCTCACCCTCCAAATGATAAAACCATGACACTTTCTTTGGAAGGCACTAGATCTGCCAGCTCCCAACTCCCTATCAGAAGCCAAAGCAGCTTGATCCACTATTGTGTAAAACTACATTGTTTATGAGCAAAATAAAGTGACTCGATACTGTTGGTGCTCTATATAATTAGTGCATTGATTTGGAAGTCAATTGGCCAGCTTCAACCAACTATCAAAAGCCAAAATCAAAGGATAAGTTGTGCAAAGGATACATGTAAGTTGTTTAAGAAACATTTTGTGCACACTGCATACAGTATTATTGAGCCAGTGTGTATATTGCACCTTGCGCAAGGTGTTAGCGAGATGGCACCCCACGTCTGATTTACAAATCAATACCGCCTTTGAATTAAAGGTATTGAATGTGATGGCATTACATGTATTTATGTCATCTACATTTAAAATCAGAACATTGATTTGATTTTTATTTATTTCCTTATTCACCATAATTATTCACCCTTATTATTTTTTCTTGTAGGATGTACTGTAGCCCTGGCCCCTAAGTTTTCAGCGTCTCGTTTCTGGGATGATGTCCGCAAGCACAAGGCAACCATCTTCCTCTACATCGGAGAGCTCTGCAGATATCTCCTGGCTCAACCCGAGGTAAGTCAATGTAGAAATTAACTATCTTTTCCTGTTGGCCTTTTCAGCGAGGTAGAATAATATAAAGGAAATATATGAATGATTTTGCATACAATGGCCATGAATATTGCACAAAGTGCCAGATGAGCCACCTATGCCCCGTTTCATAAAACACTTGCAATTGTTGTAAGTGTCCAATTATTGTAACTACCATGGCAACAGCTGAAATGCTCCCTGCTGATTGTCTGTTGAGTAGTTACAATAATTGGACACTTAAACAGTTGCAAGTGTTTCATGAAACGGGGTACTGGTCTATCTATTCAACAAGGCGCGTAGATCAGAGGCGCAGTGAATATACGTAGGGCTTGACACTAGCACTTGCACAATTGCCCAGGGCAAGTAAAAATTGATGTCGGGCAATTAACATTTCGTAAATGGCCTAGTTTGGTTGCCCAATCGGGCAACTAAATTAAATTATTTCCAATTTGAATTAAATTACTATTAGAAAATAATTAGATTCAAATCTCATCTAGAAGTAAGCGGACAAGTAGCCTAAACATTCTGTTCGTGTATGTCAAATTCGAAAAGTTATGATTTTTACCATCCCGAGCGGGCCAATAAGGAAAAAAGTTAGTGTGGAGGCTTAATTATACCAAAGGCGAGTTTCAAAAAACAGAATCTCTCGATGGAAACAATTGACTTAAAGGGTAGTTTATAAGGTTCAAGGTTCAAGGTTCATTTTATTTCTTTCTTTCACAACATTTGTACATAGAATGATAGAACAAAACAGCATAAGAACACATTTTTAAGTGCAATATTCAATCAATATACAATCAAAATGGGTTTTTCTAAAACAAGTTATGAAAGAAAGAGAAGACCTTAGAGAAGCTGGGCTTGTAAGGGCAAGGTCCCCAGAAAATATAATACATCAATGTTTCATTTTTGTTATTATATGTTTCAAAGTAATTTAACTATTCAAATTATGAACATGTATAAACAAGAAATTCACCATCAATATTCATATTTTGATATTAAATTCTTAAATGATTGTATCTGCTCCTCATTTCTTCATTTGTCCCTAATTGCTTCCAGAAACCAGAAGATGGGCAGTATTCTCACACAGTGCGACTGGCGTACGGGAACGGTCTGGGAAAGGACATTTGGGAGAGTTTCAAGTAGCAATTCAACATTGACAGAATAACAACAATGTAGCACACCTAAGATTTATTATATTGTTTGAGAACTGTTTTTGCAAACTAAACAATATTTAACCACTTTTTTCATCTCAGAAACCAGAAGATGGGCAGTACTCTCACACCTTGAGACTGGCGTACGGAAACGGTCTGGGAAAAGACATTTGGGAGAGATTCAAGTAGCAATGCAACGTTGATAGAATAACAACAATATAGCACACCTAAGATTAATTATATTGTGTGAGAATGTTTAACAACTTTTTTCATCGCAGAAACCAGAAGATGGCCAGTATTCTCACACAGTGCGACTGGCGTACGGAAACGGTCTGGGAAAGGACATTTGGGAGAGGTTCAAGAAGCGCTTCAACGTGGAGAGAGTCGTGGAGTGGTACACGGCAACAGAGGCCAGCGGTGGCTTCGTCAACCTGGATGGGAAGGTGGGGTCGGTCGGACGCTACTCTTGGCTAGCAGAGGTGAGGCTTGCGTTAAGTACTGAGGATTTGATTTATATTGATATATTTTATTGATTATACTTATAAATGAAAATGAGTCCAGTAATAGGGCTTCCCCAGGATTCCACCCCGAGATTGACGAATTGCTAGATCGTTGCTCTTCCATGCTGAGCTAGAAAGCTTTTGTGATAGTTGTTCATCTCTGAAACCCTTTTCAACGCTTGTGATATTTGTATGTATTTATGGTCAGTTTTGCTTTGTAGATTATACTTAATACACAATTACAGCTGCTGTAAATATTATTAGAGGGAGAATGACTTAATACTGTAGTTCTGTTTGATGTTCTTAGAAATTAAGGGGTATGTAATATATTTATAGCATTTAGCCTGGATGCTTCCTTGTTTCCTATCCATAATAGTGTTTCACATTTTAGAATAGATACCATACATTGTGTGAATTTCACTGAAATTGATACAAAATTATTTTTAAATTATGAAAATAACATTGAATAAAAAAAAAAAAAAGAACTTGAGGCTACTCTTTGAAAAAAAAAGTCCTAAATTGTCCGTTTTGCTTGTTTTCTTTATCTAGAAACTTGCAGGCAACTGTGTGGTAGTGGAATGTGACTTTGCCATGGCGCATCCTGTCAGAGAACCCAATGGGAAACTAAATGATAGAAAAATGACAAGTGAAAATTGCTTTACAAACTAGATAAATAGAAAACTAATTAGATATTCACTCATATAAATATTGTTTCATTGTATTTTGTTTTGATTTTCTCCATCTAGAAACTTGCAGGCAACTGTGTGGTAGTGGAGTGTGACTTTGCCACGGCCCAGCCCGTCAGAGGACCCAGCGGGGAACTAAATGATAGAAAAATGACAAGTGAAAACTGCTTTACAAACTAGATAAATAGAAAACTAATTAGATATTCACTCATAAAAATATTATTTCATTGTATTTTCTTCATCTAGAAACTTGCAGGCAACTGTGTGGTAGTGGAATGTGACTTTGCCACAGCCCAGCCCGTCAGAGGACCTAATGGAAAGTGCATCCATGTACCCAGAGGTTTGTTCCGACTACATACATGTATTACCTGTACAAATAAAACCTGTTTATATTGTCCACCTGAGGGAACCACGAAATATGGCCACTGTAGACAGGTGACCTCTATAGTCAGGTTCCACAACACTGTTTTTCTCTGCAAGGTATCACTTTTGGTGGCCACTATAGGCAGGTTGGCCACTGGGCAATTCCAAGCAAACATTGACATAAGCACCCATTTTTCAAATTCGTCGAATCATAACATATTTGGTATCAAATTAAAGCTTAAAGATTAAACTATTCAGAAATGCATTTTGTTCCAAACATTTTTTGGCGTAAACTATTATTTCATAGGAATTAATTAGCATAAATGAATTTTCAATTATTTTCACAAAATATACTTGTAAATATTAAGCTTAAAAGAGCTGCAAAAATAGGTTTTCATAAAATTTTCTTTCAGTGTTGGTAAGAACATTACTTCAATTTATCAGATAAATATCTATTTCAGCATTTTCGCTCTTTGTTCTGCTTCAGTGACTGTTTCATTTATAGTCATCTATATGTCACGCTGTTACCCTAAAAACAGGTATTTGTAATATTTCTGGAAAAATATGAATGGGAATTAAATAATTTTTTGTTTCTTCTTCATTCACCCATAGGGCTATATTATGGATGCTAAATAGCAGCATTATCTTTTACCACTAATTAATCTAAGCAATATCAATTTGGTCACGCTGTTACTTTTTGGGTAACAGCGTGACGCAACCTACTTTTTTTTTGCAATATCTCAAGAATCGTTGGATGGATTCTGTTCAAACTTTGTACAAGACATGTATTCAGAGGTATGGATTATCTGATACATTTTGGGGCCATGAGGTCAAAGGTCACAGCTAATTAATATGCAAAAAATATATTATTCTCAAGATATTTCAATAATCCTTGAAGGATGACATGATAATTAATACTGGTATGCGTTCAGTGAAGTAGATGACCTGATTATAGAATTTGGTCATGGGGTCAAAGGTCAACAGGTCAAATTATTGTAGTTTATTTTTTATCTCACAAAAAAATGACAGAATTAATGTTAGAAAGAGTACTGTAGATAAAAGAAAATTCTATGAAAATGTTTGGAGCACAGGTCAAAGGTCACTCGGATAATTACCAATTCAAACACAAAAACTTACTGACATTGAAATCATGTTACATGAAACAAATCACTTGTAGATATGCACTGTGCCGACATAAAATTAAACATTTGTATGCTAATTTGAGAAATAAGGTCAAAGGTCTGATATTTCATTGTTGCAATTAAGTTTGTATTTTGGGATTGATATTTGATGGTTCCTCAAACTAAATTCTGAAAAAGATAAGAATTTCAGTTTTGTCAAAAAACATTTTTGATCAATAGAGGGCGCTAGGCTGCAAATTTGTGTCATGCGAACCATCATTTCAGAGCATCTGGATTATATTACCCATTCATCTAGTTCTGTATAGATTCTGGATGACTACATCAAAATTATATAATCTTATTCATCTCATCAATCTCTCCCATATATATAACATGTACAATTCAGAGGTCACGCTGTTACCGTCACGCTGTTACCGTGCACAGATACGTTTATGATATCATATTTACTATGAACATTGGATTTTTTCTACATTTTTATTTGGATGTTCTAGCTTGATGTCTAGTACAAAGAATCAATGTGACAAAATTGCAAAATGTTCCTGTAGTTCCCAGAGTTTGCTTAGTTTCTTACCATGTAAGAAACCCATGTCTTTTTGCCGTCACGCTGTTACCGCAGATATTGATATTCATAATTCATAATTTAGTGGGAATTTTGAGTTTCTTTCCTATTGTAAATAATTGGTAGGATAGTGGTAACAGATGCATATCAAAATTTGGTTCTGGACATTTTTATTTTGTGAGTTATTTAGACTTTCATCGTGAGAAACACCCTCCGACCGTCACGCTGTTACCTTGGAATTGCCCCACTGTAGACCGGTTCCATAACACTGTTTATCTCTGTAAGGGATCACTTTTGGTAGCCGCTATAGACCGGTTGGCTGCTATAAACAAGTGTCCACTATTATGAAGTTTGGTTGTATGAAACTCCCAAACTGGCAGTTGCTGAAACTTGAAAGCTAAATGTGTAATATAATCAAATCTGTCTATGATAGATAAGAAGTGAGACAGAAAATGTGGTCTTTATAAGCAGTTGGTCTTTAGGACAGTTTATTTTAGATGCACAACTGCTTCTTAGGGTGTCATGATTAGTGATTCAGTCGTTTTGGTTTAGGGTTAGTAATAATTGCCTATAAGTAGTTGCCTATAAGTAGTTGCCTACTGACGACGGATAGTCAACCTATTCGAAACGTCGAGTCCCTCCTACCATCCACCCTCTCCTCGCAATACCACAGTCCTTTCTAGGACTATCAACAGTCCTTTCTAGGACTACCAATTGTCCTTTTTAGGACTCTCCTAGAAAGAATACCAACAGTCCTTTTCAGGACTATCCCAACAGTCCTTTCTAGGACTAACAACAGTCCTTTCTAGGACTACCAATTGTCCTTTTTAGGACTCTCCTAGAAAGAATACCAACAGACTTTTTCAGGACTATCCCAACAGTCCTTTATAGGACTACCAACAGTCCTTTCTAGGACTACAAACAGTTCTTTTTAGAACTCTCCTAGAAAGAATACCAACATTTCTTTTCAGAACTACACCAACAGTCCTTTCTAGGACTACCATAGTCCTTTTCAGGACCTACCAATCCACCCATCTCACATGGTGTACCCGTAAACCGCACGAATTAAGTAGTTGCCTGTTATAATTTTTTACTTGATATCTTAATCATAATAATTTCATCATCATAATGTCTCAATTTCTTATTTCTGTGAGCAAGCCGAAATCTGATTAAGTCACTTTATTTGTTTCAGGAAAAGAACGATTACATTTTCCAAAATTGTTTTACTTTGTGCACATGCAGGCGAGACTGGTCTAATGCTCTTCAAGCTGGACAACTTCAACAAGTTCTTGGGCTACCGCGGCCCGTCAGGACAGACCGAGACCAAGCTTGTTCACGATGTGAAGAAAAACGGCGACCTCTACTTCAACAGCGGCGACCTCATGATGATTGACGTAGACGGTTACGTGTACTTCAAGGATAGACTGGGAGACACTTTCAGGTAATACAGTAGAACCTCTCTATACCGAGCTCTGTTATAACGAGGTACCTGATTTAGGGATGTATTCATTTTGCAGGTCCAGGTTGTATGTTCTTTATTATTTTTAAGCCCTGATACAACAAGATATCTGATATCACCAGGTTAATTCAATGGGCCCAAGCTGCTTGTTTTTGCTGTAATGGTAATTGCATTTGTTTACTGATTCATTCAGCATTCATGGATTTCAAATCAATAGCAAAATGAGTAAAGTGAATAAATGAATCTATAAATCTACTTTTACAAAATATGGTGTTAGGAAAAAAAACTCTACTGCTTGGTAGCAATTACATGTAGATTTGGACAATTTTATAATATTAACTTTATAACTTGATTTTCAGATTGTAAGATGTAGATTGTAAGATTTAGTCTTGATCATTAATTTATTTTACCTGTGTGCTGCAGTAACATATATGTAGGTCATACATGCACATGTTAGTTAAATATTTACATTTTACAAAAAAAGGATAACATAGTAAATGTCTAAAGTCCATTTACATAACCTTCACCTTGCTTACTCACTCTAAATAGCGGACCGCAGAGTAGCATCTCCTTGCTTTAATAATGGTCTTTAAAATTCTGTGTGTATTCAGTTAGATCTTTGATAATGTCTGTACTTAATGTGGTCAATCACATTCCTTCGTTTCCAATGTGACCTAATAGTGCCCTTAAATTTAAATTGGGGCAAGTATAGCATGAAAAGGATATTTTGAATGTGTTGAAATCTAGCAAGGACATTAATATGTACTACTGCACTTTGTATTCGTCCTGTTTTAAAGAGGTTTCAGTGATAAATTTTGTTTTCTGATTGAACAACTCGCAAACTGGTTGTACTCTATTGCTCAGCACGAGATATACATTAGGCAATAGTAACCAATTTTACAAGAGATCTAGACTCCAACTGTATCAACAGGCTTAACTCATTTGATTCATTTGCCCAGTACCGTATTTGCTGGTGTATTAACCGCACCTTTTTTCAAAAAAAAAAAAGAAAAAAAGGGGGTGCGGTTAATACACGACCGTATTAACCTCACTTTTTTAACCTCACTTTTTTTTTTTTTTAATAATTTTTTTAGGGGGTGCGGTTAATACACCGGAGCGGTTAATACACCGACAAATACGGTAGTAGTAGTAGGACCATTATCAGTAAACACAGCGAGCTAAGTCAAACATGAGCACATGATAACCATTGTTTGACCATTGATGATAAGAAGTGGTCAACTCATGGTACCGTTTGTTGAGATGAAGAAGGGCGCTATTAAATAAATTCAAGTTATACGTTGGAGATAATCATGTTTAAAGTTTAGGAACATTTTAGGAACCAAATCTAGCTTTTATCTAACTTTAATAGTTTGTATATATACTAAAGTATTCCTGGATTTAGAAGTAGTTATCTCACAATTTTTCGTGACATAGAGTAGGTTATGACCTCCAAGATGGTACCCAGAACTTAATTTAGCAAAAAATTGGCTTAAACCCTTCTCACTCTTGCTACATTGTATATACATTATTTTAGATATTCCAATGCTGGAGGAGATAATAAAACATTTTCAACATGCAATATCTGTTCAGAGTAGTTTGGTGATAACAGTATTAATCAAACAACCTTATCTAAACTTCAATATATTAGTCTTGCATGAATACAAATACATTTCACTTGCTTATCTTTACGTTTGTCGGTAGATAACCAAGGTTTGGTGACATGTTCCATGATACAGTGCCATTGACCTGATCCCATCTAGACAAATTAAAACCAAAATGCTTGTGAAGGATGATTATTGTGTGGTAATTATCATGTATACAATCAACATTTTTCATTTTTGTTGTAAAGGTTTTTGGTTGAAATTTAAAAGATTTTATTTATTCATTTCTTTTGGAGGGAGGGGTCTTTTTAATAACACTACTTCAATTTATACTTATAGCTTATTTGAATTTTAATACCCTTTTACCTACAGATGGAAGGGTGAGAACGTTGCTACTACAGAGGTGTCGGCCATCATGAGTAGGCTGCAATTCCTCCTGGAGTGCAATGTCTATGGCATTGAAGTGTCACCATTGAATGGAATAATCATTCTTACCCACTGTTATTATGTGTACCCTTTCATACTGAGTTTATACTGGTTTATGCTCTTTGTATGTGTACGTACAGGTGGAAGGGTGAGGACGTTGCTACTACAGAGGTGTTGGCCATCATGAGCAGGCTGCCATTCCGCCTAGAGTTCAATGTCTAAAACGTTGTCCAAATGTTAGCATCCTCTGTAACTCTCTATCATTACGTGTACCCTTTCACACCAAGTTTAAACTCTTTGTATGTGTACCTACAGGTGGAAGGGTGAAAACGTTGCTACCACAGAGGTGTCTGCCATCATGAGCAGGCTTCAATTCCTCCTGGAGTGCAATGTCTATGGTGTCCAAGTACCAGGTGAGTAATTTTGTTCCTACACTTAATGCAAAACAAAAGCAATAGAGCAATTTTTATGCTCAGATTTCATTTAATGTATTTCTGGTCAGTTTCCCCCATGAGTGAATTCATTTTGAAATGATTTTATCTAGATCATATGACTGACATAAGAACCATTATTGTGGCTATAGCTCTAAAATGTTTTGATGTCATTGACTTCCTTTATAAAGAGAACAGTCTTTTTAATTAGATTGTGTACTGTAGCATTGAAGTGCCAGATTATAATAATGATGATTATTATAATTGTGATAATTAGTTTTTTTTCCCCAGGGTAGCCTCTCTACAGTGCTTTTGTTATGTTCTCCGACTCCCAGAGGGACCTGCATCTATTATTGAATTCATTTTGTGACTTCTGCTTTCAGGCTGCGAAGGGAGAGCAGGCATGGCCGCCATCACCCTACGGGAGGAGCAGACCTTCGACCCCAAGCACCTCTTCGACCATGCTATCAACCACCTGCCCGACTACGCGTGCCCCAAGTTTGTGCGCGTCATGTCGCAGATGGACATCACCACCACCTTCAAGCACAAGAAGAAGCTCCTGGTCGACCAGGGATTCGACATCGACGTCGTCTCGGATCCGCTCTACGTGGTGGACAAGGCCAAGGGGAGCTACGTACCCCTAGATGCCACCACTATGCAGAGTGTAAAAGAAGGAAGCTGGAAGCTTTGAGACTAAATTATGCTCTTGTCATTCTTCTAGTATTGAACAATTCCCTTGAACCCATTGAGGACTGCACCTGAAAATACTTGGGCTGGGATGTATGGAGAATTAATGTTTTAAAAAAAATAAAATGATTGTGAAAAGGTTGACTTTTTCAGATCTGGGGTCTATGGAGAATGCATATACAGTCAAACCTGTCTATAGTGGCCACCCAAGGGAGACAAGAAATGTGGCCACTGTAGACAGGTGACCTCTATAGACAGGTTCAATTACACTGTTTTTCTCTGCAAGGGATCACTTTGAATGGCCACTATAGGCAGGTTGGCTGCTATAGACAGGTGGCCGCTAAGACAGGTTTGACTGTACTATCAAAATCAAATAGTCTTCAACAGTTCAACAGGTTGTGTAAAGCACTCTTCCAGCCGGGAGTGTCGTGGTATATTGGTTCGGGCCTTCGTCTTTCAATACGAGGATCGTGGGTTCGATTCCCCACCGCGGCACTTGTGTCCTTCAGCAAGACACTTTATCCACAATTGCTGCTCTCAACCCAGGTCAGGTGTAGTAAATGGGTACCTGGTAGGAATTTATTCCTTGAAATGCTTGATGCGCCTGCAAGGCAGCTCGGTTACAGCCAGGGTAATAATATACTGTACAGTATGATGCGCCTCGGAATAGAATTTCTAGATTGATGGCGCAATATAAATGCTGGTCTATTTTTATTATTATTATTATTATGGAATGGTTTCCTTAAACTGTTCAAGACTGGACCTGATTAAATACTCAGGATGGGGTCTACAGAGAATTAATGCATGTTTTACCTAAATCTAATCATTCTAAACAGGTAAACTTAACACCTTCAGGAATGGTCCCCAAAACACTTACACTGGGGTCAATGGAGATTGCATAAACATACAAAATCAAATAGTCTTCAAGAGGTTTATGAGCCCTCTTAATCTCTCTACTGCCTTCAAGCGCAAGAACAAAGACACCCAAGACCCAAGTATCTGCAAGAATCTTCAGGATTGAAGGAGGCAGATTAACCCGAAGAAGAAGAAGAAGAAGACTTTTGCTTCAACAACCTTGATAATTGATGTAATTTTGTATCCACTTAACACGATGGACAAGCTATAGGGTAGTTAAATTTCATTGGAAGAATTGGTTTTATGCAGAATACAAGAGCGGAAACCTACTGCATGTACATTATGGCATCTGTATGCAGATGTTGTTAGGTCGTCTGTATGCAGATGTTGTTATGGCCGAGTACTACTGAGACCAATTTTGGTTAGGCATTCTGATATGTTAAACAAAGGACGACAGATATTTGACATCTACATGTAAGCATTATGATGTCAGCACGTGGTGTTAGGCAAACGCATGAATGCACAATTAAAAAAAGACTTTGCAAGTTTTCATTAAATTTGACAGTAATTATTGATTCAAGCACAAATAATAAGAGTATAAGATATATATGTACAGTATTTGTAACAATCTTAAACCATGATATATGATATTGGAGGATTAGTACTATAAACTTTCAAGAGTATTAACAAACTGTTTGCTGATTTTCTACTCTTATGTATATGCTGCCTTTATTTATCGTTTCCATACATCGGAGGAAAAGTTATTTAGCTGTTGAACAAGTTTGGGTTTAAGTGATAATATAAGGTGTATTTCATAATTATCTAATATAATTTATATTTTTAATAAATAGGGTGCGTGGTAAAAGAGATGGCAGCTAAAAAAATATAATAAAGTATGTATATTATGACACTCTTGCTGCTTTTCTAATCCATTTATTAACTGCCTTGATATATGTTAACCTTCTCAATGCCTTCTTATACTAGAAGTAAGTAAGTTCTCATACTAAAGTACGCGGACGCAGTGCGGCAAGATTGGTAGAGCGCGAGCTCTCCAATGAGTGGGATCCCGAGTTCATATCCAGTGTATTGTCCGTTACGTTTGTCCTTCAACAAGATGATTAATCCACTATTGTGTATAAATGGGGACCCGGAAGGATGGGAACATGGTTCCTTAGCACTGTGTGCGCCTAACGGGCGACTGGCTGGAATACTCCTTAGGGAGTGGAAATTGTGCACTTCTTGTGCAGGAATGATTGCAGTGTGTATCCATTTACTGGGGTAATAATAATAATGTAAAGCCTTATGCTACTCTGAGTGAATAGCGCTATATTAATAACCGTTATTATTATTATTTATTTTTATTTTTTTTATCATAAAAGTTATTCAACCTACACGCACTGGTGGTTAATTGGTAATACATTCCTGAATTTATTTAAATATATATTATTCGCGTTATTATTAAACCCCTTGCCTATGGGAACCTGTTGGGCTATGTACAAAGTCTATGGGAATTTCAGAGTTTCAAAGGGGAAAAATAAAAAGTTTCATTTTTTTCTTCTTCAGAATCATCATCTTTCACAATTTTCTTCTCCAAGTTTCATTTTGAACTTTTTTACATAAGATTATGGTGTCTTTGTTTTGATTGCATGCTTTAAGGTGCATTTTTGATGCGTTTGTAATAAGGTATTGATAAACTGAACTCACAAGTTCATGTGAACATGCTACATTTCTGTCCAAATAATGCCTAGGTCACAAATGATCCGGGCGCTGTACGATTTTTCTCCCTACGGCGTATTTTCTACGATTTTGGGAAATTGTGATATCGTACGATGTCTGTGGTATCTTAGAGTATCAGTCACATATTTATGTATAAAACATAAATCGCACGACTCCTGTGAACACAATCTTAGTGCCCGTACGGGTGCCTTAAGGTGCTCTTGTGGTGACTCCACGGTACCCGTACGATTTGAGTGGCCAAATATTCAGTCTCAAAATCGTACGATATTCCAAAAAAAGGCTGCGGTGTCCGTGCTGTGCCCGTGCGGTGCCCGTGGGATGCTCTCTACGACGTGTCTACGGGCTTACAGCAAGTAAAAAATCTTAAGATATATATCATTTTTTAACTCCGCGTTTAACAATTTGTTGACATCGTACGGCGAGGAAAAATGCAACGGCGACCTAAAAGTGGCATTGTACGGGCGCCGTATCCTAAATCGGAGCATTTGTGACCTAAGCATAAATGAGGCATATTTACCTTTGTAGTGCTCATTATCAAAAAGATCAACTGTGTGTCTGTTTAATACCAGCATAAATTATGAACAAGGACGCAACCGTATTTGTATCTTTATTTTCTCATGAACGTACGCAATTATGAAATGTAAATAACAATATACAATATATTTATAGTACTAACATATTTGAAACGTTTATAGATATTCTCTTTCAAGATGTCCTGGATGATCCAGTGCGCAATTTTGCTGATGACCGACTATACTATGACTTGAATTTCAAGCGGCCCATTGTCCTGATGCCTTAGCAAGAACTAGAGGGATTGACTGGATAATGAAAGGAAATAATTAGAATGTCTCCGGTGGCAAATGGCAACCATCAATGGGTCCACAGGTGCTAAACAGTTTTTAGCACAGTCTTTTTAGCCCAGACAAAAGTTGTGCCACTGATGAGAATTCGGTCCAATATGTCCAAAATCTGCAGCCAAGCAAGTACCATTTCCTGGTGAGATAACAAATTGATTCCTATATTATATTGATCCAAACACTTTTTCAGTATTACATAATTTAGGGTGAAGATTCCATTTTCAAACATTTGCAACAATTGTTGCCAGTATATTAAGTCTCCATGCCATTAGTAAACATATGGTGCTTTTGTAGAAGAAAAATAAGAAATTATGCATGATATAAGTGAAAATATGTTATCTACACTACTGTAAATTCAGTTAATTAGTAATACTGATATTTCACATTCTGAGAGTGGTGCTCAATCTACAAATAACACATAATTTCAAATATACTATGAGTAATGAACTGTTAATAGTTTCTACTTTTTTCCTAATAAAAATGTTTAATAATTATCCTAGTTCATTGAATTGGGTAGTTGGGCCACTAAAAAAAATTGCACAACTGTGCAAAGCCATGTTCACTAAAGACACCTTTTCATATTTCCTTTTGTATTTTATACCTAATGTGATTGTACATAATTTTGCCTGAATATTTGTCCACCAATGAACTCATTTTGGTATGAATGTAGTGGTCACTTCTCAGGGCAAAAAAAGGGATTAATTTGGTGATTGAACTATTTATGATTGTAATGTACATGTATATGGGTCAAATACTGCTTTAACTGTATCAGGTCACTATGTATATATTATATATTCCATTTTTGTATGAGAACTTATATTACCGTCTACATGTAGATATTTATCTTTTTCAACTCTTTTTTTATGGATACTATTTTTCGGTTACATTTTATGTATATTTCTTTAATTATGTAAGTACATTTGTACAATCACGTAAATGACTTTCATTAACAATTCGTATTATCTTTCTTTTTAATATAGGTAATTTTTTAGTCTGCCAATTATTATATTTCTAAACTGCTAGTGCATTTCTCTGCCTTTGAACAAAATAGTGATAGGATGAACGCACAGATTATAATTCACATTGAAGTTGCATTTCTCTAACATTATGTACAATGTATATGTGTATACACAGTAATCTATAATTATCAGCATTAATTTTTTTAAATTTTTTATTAAAAGCCAATGCAAACAAAGTATGATGCATTTCCTTCTCGAACAAATTACGTTTGTATTAATTCTTGGTGAATAAGTAAACATGTTTGAAGATAACTATTGTTTACATTCCATGGTTTTTGAACAGTAACAATTTCATTATTTACAAAAAATTCAGCCAACTTTGGTGCCATAGAAGAACATTGTTTTTGGGGGGGTTTTTCGTATCAATAATTGCTTTTGTTTGATTTGATTTGATTTGATTTTATTTCCACATTCAAAGTTTAAAATACAATGTAAAAGCAAAGCATACAAAAACATATCATATACATAACAACTACTACTGCAAATATACATATACATGTAGCTTATAATTATCTACGCAGTCATCTCAAGCTAATTCTTCTCCTTTCAAATTCAGTACATTCAGTCTGAGTTTATAGTTGTGATATACACCACTGTTCCATAACTCTTGATAATTTTGTGTAATTAATTAATTTGTTTTTGCTATAATATCAGTGTGATTTTAAGGCGATTTTTTTTTTTTTTTTGCATATCAGTGCTGACCGACAATCAATGTCCATTACAATTAAGGTACCTCAATTTTTCGTCCGAATTCCAGTTTTACATTGTGCTTTATGATTCATATATTGATAAGTATTTATATTAATTTTCAGTGATTATAATAAGAAAATTGTAAGATATCAATCAACTATTTTGGGTTATTTCTAGTGAGGCAAAGCATGAAACAGTACATCTTCAAATTATGTATAACATGATTTTTATAAACATTAAAATATGTATATGGAAAAACAAAGTCTAAATTATAAGAACCACATAACTTAATTTTCTTCTTTTTATTTACTTAATGATGTTATCACTATATATGTACAGCTCTGATACCGGATGTTAAATTAAACTTTTGACACAATAAACAAAAAAGTATTGCATATATATAGTTGCAGTTGATATTGACAGAAATTAAAAAGTGTACAAGTTTGGTTTGGTTTGGTATTGTTGCATTACCCATACTGTTTTCTGTGAATAATACAAAAAAAGTTTTTTGGTAAAGAAGCGATACCTTTTTACAAAATTGAGAAGTAGCACACTAGTCTATGAGTGTGTGAGTAGGTGTCTATTACTGTATTCAATATATATTTACAGTATCCTGATTACACCTTTTCTAGCTAAGCTTGCAGCCTAGTATCCATTTTGCTAAAGACATTCACATGTAGAATTGTTACAACATTTAGTAAAGAGTACGAATTTGTCAAAAGTGTTAGTTAACATCTGGTATAATATAATCTTATTTTTTATTTATGCTATGTGCATACTTTTGTAATCCGGCCACAATCTGACTACCAAATTTGTATATGAACTATAATGGGATGTGCTCATCTCTAGTGTCTTGTATGAATCGGATCTTAAGACGAGAGTTGGAGTATGAGGGCCTATCATAATTTTATTTTTGAAAAATACAATTTTTCATTTTTATTTATTTTGTCTTTATTTGTATTGTACGAGTGTGAATATTAAACATAATTTGTTTTACTATAAAAGTCAGCCTATTGAGTGTCCAATTCATAATTCGTATCTGAGTTGAGTAATAGAAATTAGTAGATTGATCAGAAAATCATTTGTCTTCCTGGGGGTGATGCATAAAGAGTTCAGAAAATAGCAAAGTTGCAATTTTAATGCAAGTCAGAAATTGTGCCTAAATGCGCTAATCTCATTGGCTCAAATGGCCTATTTTCTGACTCATGTTTAATGGCAGCTTTGCGATTAATCTCTTTATGCAACAATCCATTTTTAGACATTATACATTTTCACGGGAAATGGCATACATTCACCCAATTACAATTACATAAGTAAACTTAGAACTTCAATTTAAAATCTTTGTGAAACACCCCAGGGGGATGTTTGTTTCACAAAGGTCCTAAGTTGAACTTAACCCTAAGTTGGACTTAAACATTATGGAAAGCCTGTAGTTTCTTTGAAAAAATGTTGTACAAGTTTTTTTTCAGGCATAAAATGTTGATTCAAATCATTAATATTTTTCTATTATCAAGGAGATTTCATGTTCTTGATGTAAAATATATGAAAAGACTTAGCATTTTTGCTTTTGAATATATGTTATTCCAAGGCTTACCATAGTTTTTAAGTCCAACTTAGGGTTAAGTTCAACTTAAGATTTTTGTGAAACACCCCCCAGGTCATCTGGAAAGGAACGTGCATAATTTGCATTTGTTAGTAAAGTGCTTTGTTATAATGGGGTCAGCCGATGGTCCCCTGTCTCTCGTCCCTCGTCCTAGTAGTGTCTGTTTCCATTTTGGTTGTCGTTCTCACCGTTTGCAACAAGCTGATGAACAGCACGAAGTCCAACATGTGGCCGATGGAGGGGGGAATTGACCTGGGAACACGAAAGGAAAGGACAACAAACAGAATAATGATAATAACATCCGAAACTAGTATACATATAGGGAAAATTGAAAGTTACGGTAAAACCAGGCAACATCATTATGATTGCCTGTGCCCGAGCTGAAACCTAGTAATCGAAATGACGATTTTTAAAAATATATATACAATTATTACAGCATGTGCATCGAAATAGGATTTTCTTTGCGTCAAGGGGATGAGACAAGATAATGGTCATCTCCCCAGAGAAAAGTTTACGCCTGTGTAATCCACAAACTGATATTAAGACTGTCCTCCATTTGATCTTCAGATATTCTTACTTTCATGTGTTCGTATAGTTGTGTGTGTATAATTGTCTTGAATATTTAAGATGTAATAAGGAAATTACCTGTTTCTGCATACTTCCGGAGGTCTTCCTGTAAGAGGTACTTATCGTCTTGGGACTTGTTCTTCGCCTTGTTTCCCGCCGACAAAATGCTGCTGTCTTTGGAATCCTTCACTCCGGCTGCCAGCACCGAAACTACCGTCAGGAAGTATTCAACAATCTTGGAGACGTCCGTGGTCCGGTCGATGACGATGACGACCACGGCAGCGATGGCGAGGAAGACGAGCGCGATGACAATGTGCATGACGGTGTTTAGGAAGTGCACATGCAACGGCAGCTTCTTTTTGATGATATCCCGGAGGAGTTCCACCGATATCTCGTAACGCGTCTGCGGCCGGTTGTCGACGCGATCCTTCTGCGTGAAGATCTTGTGCGGGAGGTTTTTGCTATCGACTTCCTTGCCAACAGAGTACACGTTGTTGAAGAGCTCTTGGTACTTGTCGAAGAACCGGACGACGTTGACGAAGGATAGCAAGATGCCGGCGAGGACATTGAGCCAAGCAGGAAAGACGTACTTGATGTTGACGGCGATGCCGACAATGATTAGCGAAACGATTTCAAGAAGAAGCAGGACGGTTGCGGAGAATCGAAAGAAGCAGAATACCACCACCAAGATGTAACAAGTGATCTTCTTCTTCTTGCTTTCCCAGTTGTAAGCCAGCTCTTCGTCCGAGGAGTCACCCATGCCGTAGCGACGGTGGAAGAAGAGGAAAACGAAAGCGCCAGCGACGTACATTATGTTAGCCACGAAGAAGTCAAGAAACCAAACACCGATGGTCTGGTACCTAAACCCGAGTAGCATGCTCCGGTGTTGGTATTCCTCGATCCTTGACACGTAGATGAGGAAGGCGATCAGGTAAGTGAGCAAGGGAACCAGGAGGACGCAGGTCCAGTAGAACAGGTGGATAATTCGCTTGTATTTTTGTTCAGCTTCTCGGGTCAGGGACAGTAGAATAAGAACAGGAGGAATCAAACTGATTCGGAGGATATTTATGGTATCATCGTTCTGACCATCTTTTCCTCCAGCCTCTGGATCAGCCACAGCAGCGCTTGCATCCTCCTGCCCATTTTCTGGGATATTTCCCGAAGGTCTCCCAGATCCCGCATCTTGTGATTCTCGCGCCGTTTCCTCCCCATTGTCCAGTTCGTCAATCGCAAGAATATCCCTGGGATGAGAGTAGATGTCCCATAGTTTGTAGAATATAGCAAGGAACAGTACTGCATAGGTCACGATGAACAGCACGAGTACGATGTCACATTCGTACACTTCAGGATCGGACGCACCCAGCGCTGTCGCCGTCTCGTTTGTGTAACCATGGTAACATTCATAGTAAGAACTCGCCTGCAGCTCGAAGATGCTGTAACCGGGAATCCGGGTACCCCGGAAGAAAGGTGCCGTCAGGTACTTCTCTCTGCAGAGAATATCGTCTTCGAAGTCGGACAGCGGCCCACCCGCCCGCACGTACGCTTCCGAAACCAGCTGAAGGAGATCCGACAAGGCCCGAAGCACGCATATCCTCGACGCCTCTGGTGATGGAGGTTGTTGGGTGTACTCCAGTCTCACGGATGCTTCGTGAATCCCGTGCTTCATGGTGCCCAGTGACAGAGCCTCGAAGTCGTACGGGAAGGCCAGGAGGGTCTTGCCCCTCTGGCCCGTTACCCAATGCCACATGTTCGGGTGTATCACATCGGTGTCGGCCGATGCGTTATCGTAGGCCGAGCCGTGGAACGTGATGTTGATGCGGAGCAGGATAAAGTAGTTGTCCTGAAAGAAGACCCTGGTCAGGTTGTCCACGGTTTCGTTGAGCGAAATGATTCGGATGTCGCACACCATGTCTAGGGGGGACACATCGGGTGTGCTGGCATTCTCTGCACGGGCTATCCGGGATCGTGCCATTCGCTTGTTCAATCCATTCAAAGATTCAGACACCCTTGGAGAAGCAACGTCTTCAGCACGTTGGTTCATCCAAATCAGTGCAACCGCCATGACAATGAGGAAGAGAAGAGCTAATGACGTGCGAAGGGTCTTCCGGGTATCTTTGCTACGAGTTTCCATTATGACGTTGTACTATGTTCGTTTCTCTTCCAACAACTCTGTAATGAGACCAAGTATTGAATTGGTAATGATACCTATAACTAAATAATCATATTTTGTTCTCATGATTGGTTTCTCTTCTACCACTTCTGAAATGAAACAAAAAATATTGATTCAAAATGATTATAATGATACCAGGGTTGCCAATTCTCACGCATTGAGCGTGAGACTCACGCATTTGATGCCTTTCTCACGCTCTCACGCTGATCTTTTACAAATCTCACGCCCGGGCCTAAAAATGGTAATAATTACAAATTATAGAGGTGTTCATCAATTTTCTCCATCGAGTTAAAGTACTATGCATGTCACTGAGCATGAGATACATCTCGTAATAGTGTAGTCAAAATAGCACCTTGACCTAAAACTAATTGCAACGTCGGATTTTTCTTTGCAATTCTTTTAATGAAAGTTCCTTAACCAACATTTCATTGCATGTATATCAACATTTTAGTACAAAATTAAACCTCCCAGAGCAGGGAAATTCATTTGTCCAAATTCATCTACGTGATGTATTCAAATTCATACTTATTACAACAGTGACATTCGCATGATATGCAAATTATCTATTATTTTTATGGAAAAAAACATTAATTTTCGGTGTATTTAATGGTTGCATTTTTGTGCCCGATCAAACCCAAACGATTTTTAAAATCATCTTTTCATCTTTTGCTAACACGCTGATTACATTTATCCTGATAATTAAAAAAAACATAATTTGCATAATAATGCAAGTTTCTATAGTTGGAATGGAAAACCTTGATTTTCAATGTTTGTTGCATTTAAATGCCCAATTATAACTTGATGGTCTCATCCCGTCGGAAGAAATTTTAAAGTGGTACTGTCAACGGATTGGGGGCGAGGGAGCGGAGCGACCAAGCCCGAGGGGGGGGGGGGGGGGTGTGGGAGGGGGTGTCCCCCCTCCCACGGTAGGGAGCTTTTGCAAATTTTGACTCGAAATAATGCAATCTGGTGCATACCTTGGAAGGAAATTTGATAATACTAAATTAAAGTAATCATGACTTAAATCATCTCCCTCATGATAAGACCGCTATATAGAATACAAACACAATCGAAACTACACACACACACACCAGAAATGATGCGTTTGAATAGAAGGATCATTTTTAAGATGGGGGGCAAAAGGTTCTTTCGCCTTCTCGGCATTTATTCATTACTGCACATTTCATATAAATTTACAAGTCATTTACTTTTTAGGAATTGTTACAAACTTCGGTTTATATGATAATGATATGCGTTTCATAATAATGGAAAAAAAGGTATTATGTCACTTCGATGTTCGTGTTCTTCCATTAGCTGGTGGTAAGCCTACGATCAGCCTACATGACATGACATTCATCATCCTCCCACCTTCTCTCTTCTTTTCTCTTCTCCTTTCTTCTCCCTCTCCATCTCTCTCTTTTTTTCTTTTTTTTTTAGGCTGAAAAGTGGTACGGACGAATCCGTACCAACCGTAGCAGCTCCGACGGGACTTATGATAACAAAACGATTGGCATATAAATATGCAAATCATGTATTGTTCAAATGGAGATCTTGGATTTCAATTTTAATGTTTTGGCATTGAGATGTTTTCTGATTAGAACGAAAACGTTTGAAAATCATTTATTAAAGTTCAGCTAAGATGATCGACTCGTCTATTTAAGAGAAATCTCCAAACTCTTGAAAACAGGAACAATACAACAGGGTCATACAGGGAATATAAAAACAATAAAATAATCAGAAAAATCAAATTAATTGATTTTCAAAAATCAAAAACAATAACCCTATAAAATTTGAGTTTCCAATACGCATATGTGGCCAACATGAGTATATTTATACAATAACAGAGCATAAACATGATAAAGCAATCAGCGAACAGTTTTAAATGCTTTCAGAAAAAATATAACACGTCGTGTTCTATTCTCGTGCCAACCCCGTAGTTGTTAATCAGTCAAATTTGTTTCATTATATCATAGCTTGTGAGATTGTGCATATAGATAATGAGCTACCGAATTTAAATCAATGTTTTTTATGTAGATAATCTGCATAGTAAGCAAATCATAGCTGTCACTATGTCGTCATGTTAGCTAAACTTGGAAAAGAGTTTCCATGTTATTGGCTTCTGGTTGTGCATATAAACCCCTCACAAACATTTCCACAAATCAAGTTTGATCGTTCATTTCTCTCTTGTCCTATAATATCTTACATGAACAAGGTATCATATCAGGCATGTTTATTCCCCTTTACACTACGCTCCATTTGTAATGTTCATTTAAAAGACATGCATTGCACCTGAATATATGGTGCAAAGTCCAAATTGAAACGTTGCAAAATGCATTGCTGTTGTGTAATCACCACAACCAGGAGCGTAGACAACGGGGGGTGGGGGGGGGGGGGGATGCGGGGGATGACATGTACAACCATCCCCCCAGTGAGCTCTTCATTTGTGTGTGCGTTGGCTGGTTGGGGTGCATATTTTTTAGTATGTCAATTATTTGCTTTCTTCGTGAAAATATATTTAAAATTTCTGGTCGATCAAATCATAACACGCTTTCTCAGATACAGTCAATGTTAAGTCCGAATTTCATATCTAGGTAAGCACCAGGTTGCACAATTTCAAGTCCAAAAATGCAAAAGCTCCTTATATACGGTGGGAGGGGGGACACCCCCCTCCCACTCAGTCACTTCGCTCCCTCGCAATGTCTCACTCTCACATCTGGCTCAAAGTTGGCGCGCAGCCCTGTGCACATGGTTGGGCATGAGCCCCTACACACACAAAATTGTGAGCCCCCTTAGGTTTTTGCCCCCAATCCAAAATTGCTTCCAGCGTGCCTGGTCTCGACCATCTTAATGAATGATCTTGGCTGCGAAAAACATTTGACGAGCCCCACCACTTTCGGTCTCGAAAAAAGATTAGGCAGGCGGTCTCGGCCAGGAAAAAAAATTGGCGACGGACACCCCCCCCCCCCCCCCCCCCCCACCCCCACCCCCAATGAGAGGACTTTCAAGCAATTTCCTCGGTCTCGAAAATTTGTGGTGGTCTCGGTCCGGTGAACGGCAAATCACCCCCCCCCCCCCCCCCAGGTGTGAGAACCTGTCTACGCCACTGACCACAACACTATTCATAACACAGCCATTCTCCTTACAAAAGGAGAATTCACCTTCAGTTGACAATGGCTCCATTTTCAGGTCTACTGCACATTCCGAACAACTAATAATCAAGGTAAACACGGTATAAATGTAAATGGGAATAAACATTATAACACATTCGAGTAGGATCATGCAATAACAAGATAGATATTGACGCTCAAACTTGAAGAGTGGAATCACAGTCAATTATCTTCATGATAATATAATATAATAAAAAATTAGTCCCGATCGATCAAATCAATCATAACACGCTTACCCACATACAGTCTGAATTTCTTCTCTAGGCATGCTAGTTAAGCACCAGATTGCAAAATTTCGAGTCTCAAAATGCAAAAGCTCCCTACCATGAGTGGGAGGAATATAAACCCCTTCCCACACTCTCTCCCCGCTCGGTCGCTTCGCTCCCTCGCAATGTCTCACTCTCACCTCTAGCTCAAAGTTGGCAACCCTGTGATACTTATAACTAATTCATCATTATG
>JBAMJV010006687.1:0-75800 GCA_037951105.1 Echinarachnius parma
CCTCGGAGCATACGAAGTTTAAATGAAGTGCTATCTTCCGCGTGTAGTAACTAGTCATGACCAATAGGATGCCCACTAGCTTAAATTACGCTGTGAATGGGATCTAAATATATGAACGGTGCCCCTAAGCTTTTTCCATGCTTGGAACGGGCTTCCCAACAAAATGACGGAGCCCCCAGTCTTCTGAGGGGGTCCCAAAAGAGATGAGCGACGCATCAAGCTTCGGGTTTGATAAGAGGGGGCTCCAACAAATAAGGACGGAGCCCCCAGTCTTCTGAGAGGGTCCATAAAGCAACGGGCGGAGCCCCTAGGCTTTATTCATGCTCTCAGGGAGCTCCCCAACATAAAGCGACGAGCGGTGCCCCCCGAGCTTCGGGAATGCTCAGAGGGGGCTCCAAGTAGATAGGCAGAGCCCCCGGTCCTTTTACGAGGGCCCCTTATGTGATGGGGGGATGCCCACTAGCTTAAATTACGCTGTGAAGGGGATCTAAATATATAAACGGTGAACTTTATATTCACTTATCCAGACCTACCCCCCCCCCCCCCCTGGGCTACCCCTAGCCATCCATAAAACATTTGTTATGCCCCTCCCCCTTCTCCCCTCCCAACACTAGTCCCATTCTCTGTTCATATCTAATTCAAACCCTAAAATCAAGGAGGTAACATATATATACTCCTTTATATCCCATTATCCAACACCCCCCTCCCTCCCCCCCCCCCCCCTGGTAACCCTTAGCCATCTAGAAATCATTAGTATGCACCCCCCCCCCCCCCCCCCCTCCTGTCCCCCTACCGCCAGTAGTTTCATTCCATGTTCATATTGATTTAAACCACCTCAAACCGAGGAGGTAATATATGACTTATTCATACCCTTATATACCCCTCACAAAAAGTTCCTCAATTCAAGTTTGAGCTTTCATATCTCTCCTATTACTTGCCTTGATTAGTAGTTTGTTCTGAATTTTTTTGTAAAATTATTGCCATTTAAATTAGTAAAAGTAAAAGATTTCAAATTTTCATAATGTATTATACATGTTAGCTCTTATGTCTTCTATCCATCTCTCCTACTGCTTCTCTCATTTTCCCATTTATTCTCTTTCTCATCTTCTCTCCGTTTGCCTTTCTCCCTTTCCCTATTCTTGTTTTACGTATATCGCTCTCCATGGTGTTCTATGATGCATATATGTTAATGCTTTCAAATGTTGATGTTATTAAAAAAAAATGTTTGATATTAGACCGATAAAATAATATATTGCAATATTGAAATATGTATGTACAACGCTTCCCTGGTGGCCTCCCCAAGTTGGTAGGAAAGACCCATGGGTCACAAAATGCAAGATTTAATTTTTACTGCCGGGCAGCTTGGGGAGACTCACCAGGGGTGCTTTTATGTTTTGTTTTTGTTTTGTAAATTCACTATTCATTTTGTATCGTTACATTGTACTTGTTTGAAATGCCGAATAAATAATAATAATAATAATAATAATAAATGTGACCTAAAGATCCACAAAAAAAGTAAATTATTTCGTAATAATGTTTAAAAACCCAGATTTCTAACATAGTTTAACTTTAGGAAGCTATTAGTTGAGCAGAAACTTGAGCTGATACCACACGTTACTTCACTTGCTGCGTATAGTTATCAGTTTGTGGGTTCAGCGAAATTGATTTCGCAGGTTCGATGCGGGAAGCAAATTTTTAAACCGTAGGGTGGCACTGGAGATAATCAGTGAGCAGTGATGTTGGGCACAGTTTTCAGATCTTAGTGAAAACTGTGCATGATACATTTACTAAATAAACCGCTACACAACACTTATTATGGTAAAAGAAAAGGAAACAGAGGATTCGAACCCATGTTATCAAGAAGTGTTGAAGTCCACAGCATGACCATTAGGCCACGTAAATTGCCGATGTTCAGAACGGTCTCATTGTGGTAATAATCCTCAAACTCACCCAACCCGTAATCTAAGTTATGAAATATTCATGAGTAGCCCTTGACGTACATAGCTGCTTATGAATAATTCATCAATCTCCAGTTGCCATCCTACGGTTTAAAAATGCGGGAAGGCGTGAGCTACTCAAAACTAATACGCACTTTTCGCATTGAAAGTTTTGAAAGTTTGAAAGTTGAAAGTTTGAAAGTTTATTATTTACTCAACGAACCATATATGGTATCGGAGTACACAATAATGAAGTATAACAATATAAATATAATGCATGGTAATTTCAGATTCGTTGAAATAATTATGTGACATAGTCTTAGATACATGCAAAGATCAAAATATATACAGATATATATACACAAATATATGTCATATATATAGTTCAAGGGGAGAGGGAAAGGGGTGGGGAATGGGATGGATGAGGGAGGGTGTGTGTGTGTGTGTGTGGTGGGGGGGGGGGGGGGGGTGACAGAGTAAGGAAGGGAGGCACAGCCCAAGGAAATATTAAACATTACGTACATATGGGGATCCGATATATTATGTTCAAATTATACATGGGTCAATCCACGTCAAATGGACCGATGGGTGTCACCCGACCCCATTCGATTTTGCTAAAATTCGCACCAATTGCAGTTCCCCCAAGTGTCTGACGTCAGGCTTACCCCGAAATGTTTTGCCCAAAGTCGTACGGTTGCTAAGTTACGGGCACGCCTAGCAATCAATGCACAGTCAAAACAATTATTTCTTGTTTCATTGTCCTCTAAGCCCGGGGGGGGGGGGGGGGGGGGGCACTCGAAATATTTGTTAACGGGGGTGTGCCGCACGGAACTCTGAAATGGGGGTCTTAAGAGCTGACTACAAGCAACAAATATCGGGTCTTTAGAGGTCTTTAGAGTTAAGGGGTCTAAGGAGCAGACTAAAACTACAAAATACATAGACTTGGAGCTACCAAAGACCTACGGAAACCCTCATATAGGCTCAAATGGTAGTCCAAGGAGCTGACTGGAAGAAGAATAATGGACTTGGCGCTACTCAACTACCTAGCCAAGTCACAGGGGCGGATCTAGCTTTTTGCTAAGGGGGGGGGGGGGGTTTGACCCAATGACGATGCGGAGCATCGTCCACGAGCCGCGAAGCGCCAAATTCTTTTTGCTATATTGAACCCCCGTAAGTGATTTTTGTTAACTTTTTTCACTGATAGCCGCGAAGCGGCGATTTTTTTTGCCATTTTGAACCCCCGTAATATAAGTGATTTTTTTTGTCACTTTTTTTCACTGATACATTTTACTTGGCAGCCCAAGGGGGGGGGGTGGGGGGGGGGGGTTTAACCCCCCCCCCCCCCCCCCCCCCCCCCCCCCGTAGATCCGCGCCTGAGTCATTCCGGGGGGTCAATGGAGCGGCAAATTTTGAAAATCGGGTATCTTTAGAGCGGCAATCGGGTGTGAAAACGGGGTTCTTTTAAGCGGCACATACCCGTCTTACATTATACATACCCCCCCCCCCCCTCCCCCCCCCCCCCCCCCCCCCACCGGGCCTTTAAGTGGCCCTGGGCCAGCAGGCCTGTGATAATTGTATGCCAAAAATGTTGTTCCTATCTTCTTCTTTTTTTTCCTGCAGGGTCACCCGCTCCTTGAGGCCTTAACAATGTCGGACAGTGAAGGAAGCGCTTTCTCCGAAGGAGAGGAGAGTTTTTCAGAAGGATAGCGACGCAGAGGTAAGACTTCTAGACTAGTGATTAAAATATGTCAGAACATTATAAGTGGTCTCCACTTAATTTTGTTTGGATTTTGGCAATGAAATTGAAAGAATCTGCTAGATCTGGGTTTTTTTTTCAAAGTCAAGTTCACTTGAAAAAGCCTAAAGCTGAAGTGTCAACAAGCATTTAATATAAGTATGTAGACTTGACTGAACATTAAACAAATACGACAGTTTGAGCAGATTTGGTTAATCTAAATCAAGAGTTCATGATTTGTTTAAGTTGTGATAAAAAAATCTTGTATACTGCCCTCTGGTGGCTATACCCTATATCTGTGATATCACAGCTAGAACATGGAGCTGTATTAAAAAAAAAGGGTTAATATAATTGTTTTATCAAGGCGATCTTGATTGCTGATGGGGCTGGGGGGGGGGGGGGGGGGGGAGGGGGGGGGAGAGGCGGATGAGGAATTCACACGTCTCTCAGCGGACATATCAGAACACAGAAATACACATCTTATTAAATCTTCTTCAGTTTTTGCAATGTCAACAAAGTTACTAGATCTCATTCTCTGTAATCGTTTTTGTTCCTGACAGGATGGAAGTGGTATTGATGCTGACGAGGTGGAGGAGGGGGAAGAGGTGGATGAGGAACCGGATGATGGGGAGGACTTGATTAGCGAACCAAGGAGCGACGAGGAAGATGAGGAGGAGGCGGAAGAATATGAGGATGAAGAGCAAGACAGGAGGAAGGCGAAGAAGAGAAAAGTGGAGGGCTTTATCATCGATGAATCCGGTAAGAAGAACTTGGTTTTAGAAAATAACAATTGAGGTATGAATTCATCACTTTATAAACCACACACTTGAAAAAAAATAAGAGTGATGAGGAAGATGAAGAGGAGACACACCGGGGGGGGGGGGGGGGTCACTCCCAACATGGGTAGCGGAGACAAAAGACCACAAAGGTGCTTAACAAGAACAGGGGAGACAGGCGAAGAAGAGAACATTGGAGAGCTTTATTATCGATGAAGCCGCTGAGACGATGATCAAGACCAGAGGAAGAAAGCAAAGAAGAGAAAAGTGGAGAGCTTTATCATTGATAAAGCCGGTGATTTTAGGATTAGGTTGCAATTGATGACAAAATTATTATACTTTACACATATTATTGCATTGAATGAACATTCAAAGGGAAAAAAGTGATGACGAAAATAAGGATTATGAACAGGAGAAGACGACTAAAGTGAAGAAGAGAAAAGTGGAGAGCTTAATCACTTGATTGTAGCATTAACGATATCATTATTTAGAAAATATACTTTCGTTGTTTAATAGATTAGATGTTGGTGGTGAATATTCTGAGGAACATGAAGTGATGAATGGTACTGAAGCCCTCAATTATAAGACAAAATAACAATTTCACCGGTCAGCATTAGTGAGGATAAATCTCAAATTATGATCATTTATTATTGATATTATTTTCTATGCTTGTTAAGATGTTTATGACTTTGATGAGGATGATGATGATGATGAAGATAAATAAATAAAATACTTGACCATTTATTAGCCACAAACTGAGTACAATGACAACGGTCACATCCTCGACCTTGTATTATGATTCATTTTAGATATATCACAAATATATCACAAATTGTGACAATTAAGCAATGTTATTAATGGGATGACTACTTTCTTTGCGTGTTTAGATGTGGATGATGACTATGGAGAAGATGATGATGAAGATTAATAAAAGACTTGCTCCACTGCTATCATTAACAAGCCACAAACTGGGTACAATGACAACGGTCACAACCTCAAGATTGTATTATAATTCATATCGGATATTATGTATCCCAAAATGTGATCTCTGTCTCTCTCTTGGTATTTCCTTTGCCTGTTTAGATGTCGATGACGACTACGGTGAAGTAGATGATGACTAACGGTGAGGATGATGAGGAAGACGACTGGGAGCAGGGCGCAGAAGCGCTCATCGATAAGACTACAACAGAGTATAATGACAATGATCAACACATCAATTTTATATTATAATGTATAGAAGATGTAATATTTCGCAAAGAATAATGATGTAATAACTATTTTATTTGCTTGTTTAGATGTCGACAACGACTACGGTGGGATGATGAGGAAGACGACTGGGAGCAGGGGGCAGAAGCGCTCATCGATAAGACCACCACAGAGTATAATGACAATGATCAACAATCAAGATTATATTATAATTTACAGAAGATGTAATATTTCGCAAAGAATAATGATGTAATAACTATTTTATTTGCCCATTTAGATGTCGATGACGACTATGGTGAGGATGACGATGAGGATGAGTGGGAGCAGGGAGCAGAGGCTCTCATCGATAAGACTAAAACAGAGTACAATGTTAATGAGCAACACTACCCTAGGCGCCTCCCTAGTCTTCTCCCTAGCGTAAAGTAAGTATTGTTTAATGGATTACAATGTTAATGCTCAACACTACCCTAGGCGCCTCCCTAGCGTAAAGTAAGTACTACCCTAGGCGCCTCCCTAGTCTTCTCCCTAGCGTAAAGTAAGTACTACCCTAGGCGCCTCCCTAGTCTTCTCCCTAGCGTAAAGTAAGTACTACCCTAGGCGCCTCCCTAGTCTTCTCCCTAGTGTAAAGTAAGTACTACCCTAGGCGCCTCCCTAGTCTTCTCCCTAGCGTAAAGTAAGTACTACCCTAGGCGCCTCCCTAGCCTTCTCCCTAGCGTAAAGTAAGTACTACCCTAGGCGCCTCCCTAGTCTTCTCCCTAGCGTAAAGTAAGTACTACCCTAGGCGCCTCCATAGTCTTCTCCCTAGCGTAAAGTAAGTACTACCCTAGGCGCCTCCCTAGTCTTCTCCCTAGCGTAAAGTAAGTACTACCCTAGGCGTCTCCCTAGCCTTCTCCCTAGCGTAAAGTAAGTACTACCCTAGGCGCCTCCCTAGTCTTCTCCCTAGCGTAAAGTAAGTACTACCCTAGGCGCCTCCATAGTCTTCTCCCTAGCGTAAAGTAAGTACTACCCTAGGCGCCTCCCTAGTCTTCTCCCTAGCGTAAAGTAAGTATTGTTTAATGGATTTCTATGTTTTGATTCGTCTTGTTCTGATCATTTTATAAATCTGCTTCCTTTTACGAGCTCCATGCTTTCTCCCGAGGAATAGTGTATCATATTGCTAATTAAGTTCAATCATGACAAATATTACAAGAGGAAGTATCCAGCGACGTCAAGCAAGCAAAATGCGGATGAAGGAGGGCTACCCGACTCAATCACACAGCAGGGTCTTCTTCCTGGCGTCAAGTAAGTTCTGAACCCTTCCATCTTTTCCCATTTCCATTCCCTGAATTATAAAGATATTAATATGTATTTGTGTAATGATAAAACAAATAGTGGATGAGATTTGCATTATAGATTTCAAGTGAGAACTACGCTAATGAAGAAGAACTACCTGACTCCATCACAAAACAAGATCTCCTTCTTGGTGTCAATTGAGTCTTATTGAGTTGTTTTCTATGTTTACGTTTGGGTGAGCGTGTGTGTGTAATTTTATGAATCTGCCTCCAATTATTTTCCAATATTCATACTCTCTTCAAAGGAATAATCATATCATATTCCTAACTCTATAACATCATTACGAGTTTTAAAAGCAAAAGTACGTAGAGACATCGAGCAAGGCTCACGCTGAAGATAACCAACCTGGCTCCATTGCACAACAGGGTCTCCTTCCGGTGTCATGCTAAGTCTGTACGCACTGCGAAATCCGTACGCAGTCGCAAATGCGCATGCGCATAAACTCGTAAACAAGCCTGGGAAAATCGTTCCCAGTCGTAATAAAGCATGCAAAATGCCTGCTTGAGGCTGCTTGCGGCACAAAGTGTTGTCAGAACCCGACGTTTGATTAAGAAACTCCATGTGCACGCCATCTAAAGGTATTATAACACATGCGTCGATTTTGTATTAGTATTAAATTGCGGCGTAATAATGGTCACGATTTTCGCAAGACGCGCACCATAACTGTCTGAGCGCATGCGCATTTGCGACTGGGTACGGATTTCGCAGGTCACGGATTTAGCACCACACCGGGAGTCAAGTAAGTTCTCAACCCTTCCATTTAAACCTATTTCCATTCTATGAATTGAGATGTGGCTGTGGTATTGAGGACCTCCACCGCTCAACAGGGGCCTTTGCCGTGAGTCAAGTAAGTCTTGAAATCTTCCATTACAAGTCGTTTTGAATAAGACAGTTCGTAATTAGACCATGAAGCTTGGGTGACGTCACAGGTCAAAGTCCGATAATCCATCAACGTACATCTATTGTGTATGGTATCATGTCATATTACCGGATAATTTTAGTTTGACAGCATAAAACAAACATTAGATGCATAAAATCAAATTGGAAATTATACGAGCAGCTGCATAAACTCATAAAGAACACATATGATGTAAAATATCTTCAAGAATTTACCGATTTGTCTCCAAATCAACTTTCTTGTAATCAACTTTCTTGTGAATGATCCAGGTGGATCATTCACACGCAATAATGCTACAAGGCTGGAGATAACCAAACCGCCCATACGTACACTGTACCGTTCAATAATTGAACGCAATGTTTTAGGACGCCATTGGCAAGGAAAACAGACGGGATATATAATAATGTTTTATACATGTTGCGGTCTTCAAAACAACAGAGTTGGTAATCATTATCAATTTATATAAATTGTGGATCACATAAACGAAAGTTTGTTTGCATTTGCTAATAAATGGAGAGAGAAATCAGCCGGCAAAAATTGTTTTTGCGTTGGATAGTGTAGCAAGCGGAAGACGATAATCTCCGCACAATGCTATGTACACCTACGTGTGTACATACCCAGTGCGTGCTAGCCAGGCCAAGCAAGGCTCGGTGAAATTATTGATCAATAAATATCATCATTACACATGAATAACACATTCTATCAAACCGGTTCTTGTTCTATGAAATAGTATACAGTTATTACATGGCGGTGGAGGGGATAGCACGGAATATTTCATCCCGAGGGATTTTAAATGCTATTGAGGGAAGAGTAAATAAGTCCCGAGACGAAGTCGAGGGACTTATTTTCTTCACGAAATAGCATTTGAAATCCCGAGGGTAGGAATATTCCGTGATTTCCCCGACAACAAATGTAATAACTGTTTTATCATCTGACTGTCAAAATCCGTTGCACTCGCCCGCGAGAGTCACCTGACATGCATGTACAGTACAAGTAACGGTACGCGCCGGAAGTAGCGGGTACGGTATGTGTACAGCCCCTTAACGTTGCTGCGAATTGCTGGGGTGAGATATACCCATGAAATATACTAAAATATTTCCCGGCAGCGGCATGTACTGTATTTGCTAAGTCAGGTGATAATACATATTATATCCTACATGAATGAAATCCTGTTCAGTGATTGGTCTACATAGCGTCATGTGACCAAACATAGTAATGCCCATGGAGAAAAATGTGCTATGCGTGACGTCAATGATGGAATAGTAAATGCTATTCCATCATTGACGTCATATATAACGATTAATCAATGATTTTCATCGATATCAACACGATATACACAATATCAAATCGATATCAACACGATATACACAATATCAACGCGATATATCGGATCGGTATCGCTCCATAGACTTGTGTACTAAACGGATCGTCTGCGCTGCAAAATTAAACTTCGCGCCGCTGCAATATTTCTAAACAAACCACCAAAATGGCCGCCGCCGCCGCCGCCGCTGTTCGGTTTAACCTCATCGATGACGAGGATCTAGAGGATTTCATTGGCTCTACCGATAGCGAAAACACCAAAAAACAGATAAAATACGGACTTTCAATCTTCAAAGAATTCTGCTTGCTCACTAATGTGAATTTTGAGGAAATATCGACCATAGACATTGCTGATTTAGACAAGCTTCTTTCACGTTTTTACGCCGGGGCCCGCACTAAGAAAGGGGACGGATATTCGGCTAAATCGATGCATTGTATCAAGTTTGCTCTCCAACGACACTTTTTGTCAATCAAAGGTGTGGACATCAAAGGTAAGGACTTTCCTTTGTCTAATCGTGTGTTCAAGGCTACGATTGTGAAACTGAAATCAAGTGGAAAGGGTTACGTAAAGCATCATCCATCCATCAGCGATGCTGACATGACAGTCATTCAAGACAGTTTTGATCTTTCAAAACCAAGAGATCTGCAACGAAAGGTGTTTATGGATTGCATGATCTTCTTTGCTAACCGCGGTATGGAGAACTTACGAAACATGAAACCAGGAGATTTCATCCTACATGAGCAAGGGGAAAAAGAATTTGTCACTTTGAGGGACATGAGCACCAAAAATCATCGAGATGATAATGAAAAAAGTCAGGGCGGTCAGATGCATTCTGTCGCTGGAAGTTCACGATGCCCTGTGAAGAACTTGAAGAAGTATCTTCGGAAGTTGAATCCGCTGTGTGAGTACATGTGGCAGAAGCCCAAATGTAAAGTCAGTGATGCCGATGATGTGTGGTTCGACAATTCTCCTCTTGGAAAGAATACACTAGAATCTATGACAAAGAAGATATGTGAAGATGCTGGCTGCAGTCTGAAGTACACCAACCATAGTCTCAGAGCTACAAGCATCTCCATTTTGGACCATGCCGGCTATGCCTCGCGTCACATCATGACTGTCTCAGGACACAGATCAGAGACATCGATCAAAAATTACTCTCGCACTAGTGAGCAGCAGAAAGTAGATATGTCAAAAACCTTGTCTGCAAAACTGCATGCTTCTACTATCGAAAATGCCAAGATCGACCAGCCGTCCACCTCAAGCTCGGCAGATGGTGCTGTTGGCAATGACAATGTTGGTAACACTAACAGTAACAGAGAAGATATGATTACAGACAGTCAGGTCGAACGTGTATTAGAAGCTCAGAGACAGAGTCAGATCACTAGTCCTAGACCTAGATCTAGTCCCACTACAAGCAATAATATTACTCACATGAACCTTGTTTCTGAGAGTCGCCAACGGATTTTCCACTTTCATAGTGGATGCATTGTACACATGTACAACAAATAGTAACAATAACATTGACTTCATCATTCATTGTTCGTCACGCCGGTAAAACATGAATTGTCGTGTTTAACAACACGTGACGTGAGCTTTTAATCAATATATTTAAAAAAAAAACGCTTGTTACTAAGACTAGACAAACATACACAAATGGATTAGAAATAGTCGACGAAAATGACGAAACCTCTCGTCAAATAATTTCAATCATTATGTTTATGATATTTCTGTGAATAATTTAGAGTAATCTCGAGGTCGAGACCAGTTTAAAATTTGTTCGAGGCCGAGACCAAGACCACTGTTTGAGTATTATTTAAGCTAGAGGGTGGGGGGTGGGGGGGGGGGGGGGGGGGGGTGTCTGTAGTTAATTTTCGAAGCCGAGACCAAGAATTTTCATCATTTTCTTTTGGGGGTGTCCGTAGTGGAAAATTGTTGAAGCCGAGATGGAGAATTTTCATCATTTTCGAAGCTGAAATTCAGACACCTTCGCAATTTTAGAGGCCGAGACCATCGGTAATGATGGTCGAGCCCGCTAAAATGTGGTCTCGAGACCAGCTACAAATTGTAATGGGTGGGGGGGGGGGGGGGGGGGGGGAGGTTAGCCTCTCAACCCCCTCCCCCCGGTTATGCCTATGCATTGATCTACAAATTCATATAACGTTAACATTCAACAAAATAATATCATAGGCAAGCGAATATAAGGAAAAAGTGTAGCATGCAATGCCTGTGTACTATTGCCTTATTAAAGAAAACACGGCACAACAAGAACAAAATATAAATCCAAATGAATTATAAAATATGCAAGATTCAGCAGAATAAGTCATAATAGTTAATAAAACAATGATTGAATAAAATAATGTTACTATACTTATGGTGATTGAATCGAGTCAATCTATCAATTAATCCAATCAATCAATCAATCAATAAAATAATGTGACAGCGGAACTAGCAACGTGTAGTTTAATGGTATATGTAGGATTGGTAGTCAGTTGAATTTAAACCGAGAATTAGTCTCTTCTCAACGACAATTACATTAATTGTTTCAACGCCAGCACTAATTTACGTGAGCTTTCATGGATTGTATATCAACAAAATGTGGGTTCACGTAACCCAAGACCTGTTTTACGATCAGGCCCAAAACGTGAATGTGAACGTGATACGTGGTTATTCGTTGCAAGCCACTCTCATATAGTTATAATACATTCACTGCCTAATGCATGGATTAATAGCCGCTCGTATAAGGTGTGTAACTCGTTATTTCTCTCAACGCGGCTCACTGTTGGTGTTATAAATTGTGTTCAATTTTAATAGGCAAACATTCTGATAATAGTGTAGACTTAATAAGCAAAGCAATTTTTGCGTTTATATGCTTACATGTATACATTGCATAAACCCTTATGCCGTATTGAAAATTACGTGCATTGCAAATTAAAAACCATTAAAAATAGTCATACCTAGTAAACTTCAAACACAGACACGATAATGATTGTAGGTTTCGGTCCGATCCAGAGAACTTCCAATACCGACGGCTCTCAAACATGCATCAACGAATTGTATCAAAGTAAGTTATGACAGGTAGCAATTATCGCCAAAATACGCCCACAACTGCACGTAATATCAAATTTGGCGTCGCACAGTGGTGCCGGGCGGCGAAGCTCTGGAGAGGGGGCGGATGCCGGGAATGGGGTTAGGAACAAGGAACACATTTCTGCTATTATTTTGACCCATTGGACCCCTGAACTTTCTTCAGTCTGTAAGTCCAAAATGAAACAAATTAATTATAGATAACTCCCAGGTTGTATTTTATACAAGGTTATACTTTATTTGGGAGCCTTCCTGACATGCACCGCCCCTAGTGTGGATTGACAGTGGATACGCCCCGCCTGCTACACGTTTAAACAGTTTACTGTCGGGTGCAGTATTGGCCGGCCCTGTATCGACAAATCATGAACACTGTTTACATAAGCAAACCAATAATTATCAACGAAGGGAGAGGCGGCCGATGTCTGTAATTGTGTCTGAATACAATTGTACTTCCTATGATAATGTCCGTTTGAAAAGTTAAACGAAACACTGGTCCTGTTAAAAATTGATGGAAACAAATGTAAACCGAACACAAAATGTAACTTCACCGCTAAGCAATTGCCCATCATTCCATAACCGATTATTGTTTCAAGATGTCATCTTGGCACAATATTGGCACAGTTGTTATGTTCAATATGTGCGAAAATCAGAGATATTCATTACTTTATGGCTGAATGGTAATGCGCGTGCCTGTACACTGTTATGAATGCATTGATCATGGTTTATGAAACAATGCTGTTTGATATTCCATACATTTTGATTTTGTGATTGCACATGTGGTAAAATGCATTAATTGCAATTGTAAAACAGTGCATTTTTTAATTTTCCAACTCTCAATAATTTGTAATGATGATAATACTTAAGCAAATTTTGAAATATGACTATTTTGTTCTGTTATGTGTGCTCACTCAACCATGGATTAATGGTTAGCTCTTATTTTTACACATTGTTCTCCTAACTACCAAATGGATATATTGCCAATACAAAATCTTGAAACGATTCTTGGTTATGAAATTGTGGGCAATTGCTTAGGGGTGAAGTTACTTTTTGTGTTCGGTTTATATTGTTTTTTGTCACCGAATGTAATATGATGTTGCGCGAATGCTATAATGTCGTACATTTTCGGGGCTGTAGTGCTCACATCCCCTCCTACCGTACCCCAGTCTTCTACGTTATTGCCATAATAAAATAATATCAAGTTATGATTGATTTGCAGTGCTACAATTCATGTGGCAAGTTCTTTCAGTACCAATGATCTCCATTGTGTGTATACATTGCCGATAATCCGCTCTTTCCAGCGTGCTATTAGTTAAAGCTATAACGTTCAAGTGGGTTAAGTAGCCTTATCTCTAAGATGGTTAAGTACGTTTGCTCAATATGTATTCAAATAATACGCCTCCTATTGACTGAATATAACCGAGCTTTGCTCTGTATTAATATGTCACCCATTACATGCATTAGTGCAGATATTGATACAATATTATATTGGGGGTAATAAAATACTGATAATGACTTCAATTTTGAATGTCAACCTTGTAACACTGCAATGCAAAATATATGAAGTAGGTAAGACCATAAATATTATCCCCCACCCATTCATCCACTCCACCGGATAATAGTAGTATTCATTCATGTATTCATTCATCAGTCATTAATTCCTTCATTCATTCATCAGTCATTAATTCCTTCATTCATCCATACATTAATTAATTAATTAATTAATTAATTAATTAATTAATTATTTCATTCATTCATTCATTCATTCATTCATTCATTCATTCATTCATTCATTCATTCATTCATTCATTCATTCATTCAATCAATTATTCATTCATTTATTCATTCATTACATATTAAGCCGAGCTCAAGTTGAGCCACAGATGATAATTCGGGTCATTAATGTTATGGAAGACGGACACATATCATTTTATTTCATTTCAATTATTTCATTTATAAACTTTAAATGATAAAATCCAAAAACAAAATCGAAAATATCATAATCATAGAAAGTTACATTTCAATCATGTAATATTAAAATATATACATACATCATAAATATGGAAATATGGAATGCCTGCAAAGCTCAGAGAGCTTGAAAAAAGGGTCACCCCATGTGAAAATGGTAAGAGAGTAAAGTATCCATCAATTGTCTGATAACGTATTACATGAAAAGACTCTAGTCCTTAATTACAAGCACCCCTCGCTTACACACCCACCCTTCCCGTAGTGAAGGAACAGTATGTACAGTATACACGTGACGATGACCGGACATGAAAATTAGATTCACGAAACTCACAACTTGCAATCTCCCATATCACATTGTTGGCGACATAACAATCTAAATCCTCTAAAAGCCGAACACTTGGTCACCTCCTACCAAAGCAGTTCTTATTATTGATACTTATCTTATTTCATTATACATTTTAGTTAAATGCAGTGGAACGTTAGATTGGCCCTATAGAGTAGCAATAGTGGTCTGCTGGGCTATTCTTCACATTTGCATCTTTAAAACACAATCATTGTGACCGAACGAATTATGTTCATTGTGATATTATTCTACATAACTTCCATAATCATTAGAATACTGTTGTTTATGAAACCTAATGCAAACCAAGCAACGTCACAAGTGGGGCAGTACAAATAGAAGTATTACACCAAAATGAAACCAATAACTTATTTAATTTAGTATATATTTGAACTAACACAGTGTTCAATTTAACGTTAATCGATAAACCATGTACACAAAACACAAATATTATAATAATGTGAAGCAAAGTAAGCACGCACAGCATATTTTTACATTTTGTCGTATTTTGTTAAAGTCGATATAAGTTAACATGCGGGTTTTACCTACATGTGTTTAATATGTTTATTATCATGAAAGCTGTATTATTATTATGTACTAAAGTGAACTAAAGAACTACTGAATATGCAATGTCAAACAACTGTAGCACTATTCTAAGAACATGTAAGCTAAAACAGTGTTCAATATAACGTTAATCAATACACAATTTATACAATACGCAACGTAATACAAATATTATAATAATGTGAAGCAAAGTAAGCACGAACAGCATATTTTTACATTTTGTCGTATTTTGTTAAAGTCGATATAAGTTAACATGCGGGTTTTACCTACATGTGTTTAATATGTTTATTATCATGAAAGCTGTATTATTATTATGTACTAAAGTGAACTAAAGAACTACTGAATATGCAATGTCAAACAACTGTAGCACTATTCTAAGAACATGTAAGCTAAAACAGTGTTCAATATAACGTTAATCAATACACAATTTATACAATACGCAACGTAATACAATTATTATAATAATGTGAAGCGAAGTAAAGTACGCAAAGCATATTTTTACATTTTGTCGTATTTTGTTATAGTCGATATGAGTAAACGACCGGGTTTCAGCCACATGTGTTTTATATGTTCATTATCATGAAAGCTGTATTATTGTGGAAAGTGAACTAAAGAACTATTAAATATACAATGTCAAAAAAGTGAAGCACTATTCTGAGAACATGTAAGTAATAACACAACATAAAAATATAATGAACATTTCAAACTGGTCTTTGATTTGAGCTATAGAAACCCTTTCATTAAAACACTATTTAGTCTTATAATGTATTCTATATATCATAATGCTGTATCAAATACCGATGAACCATTCAATAACAATATACTATCATACACGAATTGAAGCCAGATGGAGAAAAGAAAGTATACAAATGAGAAATCATCACATTGGCATCGGTAGTGTAGATGCCTGCTGTAGTAGCATAAACCTTCTTTTAGTATACGTGTGTAACCTGACTTATATGACAGGGAGCTGGTATGTTGTATATACATTTTCATAACAAATATGTATCTAATTAAAACTTATGAACCATTTAAGATACAACAAAAACATTTCATTCAAATTATTCAGTATCACGGCAGAATTGCTGTAACAAAGCCATGCGTAGAATGGAAAACTAAGATATTTTGGTATAAGACAATCTATACATTTTGTAATACATTCCCGCCGCGAGTAATGACAAGTTTCATGAGTCATTTTGAAAGTTAAAGGGATCTATTAACTTTGTTGACATGTGCAAAAAGTGATGAAAACTTGATACAATGCATGATATTGATGTCTGATATGTACACTGAGTATTTTATGAAAAAGTCAAGATAAATGGACGTTTTATCCCCAAGTAATGAGCAAACATGAAAAGTGATATTCACTTACTCATTGCACTGAATTTGTACACGGTTACGACTATCCATTGGACAGTTTAACACCTGGACGCTTCAATCGTAAAAATCGCTTTAACGAAAGGGAAATTTGAAAAGCCGAAACCTCTTCCATTTTTGTATTGTTAATACGAAACGCAACGAGGTATATGGGAGACCCCTAGATTTCCAATTACATGTTGAGGATTTACACAATGTTACTAGATCCCTTTAACGTTTTACTCAACAGATGTTTTTTCTTTCCTATACAGTGTAGACGGCGGTTCACTCTTAACATGAGGTTGGAATAGTCAGGTATTCATAGAGGGGTTTCACACGATGGCAAACTCGTGATTGCAATCACGATTGGAATCATTTTCCACTCCAATCACGGTATTTTTTGACCGAGTGAAAGCAAACTGGAATCAGGAATAGCGAATTTCTAATCGTGGTTATGAGGAGTTTTCAAATTATGATTCACTCAAATCACAGTGCGAATCTCTAGTGTGAACGGCTTGACCTCCAAAACACGATTTGGGAGGCGGAGCTTACGTGACCTTACATGCACTTCCGCCGATAAGCCGGGCGCTCTTCGCTTCGAGTGCAGTGTATGCATTGTAGTACTTGTGCTCTCCTTGTTTGAATGACAGGTGCAAAGAAACACGTCTCCAGAATCGTGATTGTAATCACAGTCTGCATGAAGTCTTTACCCTCGTGTGAAAGCAAGACAACATAATCACCGCGATCGGTGATTGTAAACATGATAACAATCATGATATCAATCACGATTTGGCTTGTTTGTGAAAGGGCTCTAAGATTATTGAATCACTTTTATCACTGTTTTCTGGTGGTCGCTGTTAACCATAATTATGTGTCGTTTTCCTCTCTCATGGCCTGCACTATATGGAGTGAAATGTGCGAAAGTACGGGGAGGAATATAGCATATTTACAAGGATACTCAAAGAAGGTTGTTTATACCATGATAAACGTGAACGTCGCTCACAGTAGATCAGAACATAATGGATAGTGAGGATCAATACTTGATGCATGTTTATGTATTGTTGCAATAACATGGAATCACAATTACTGTGATGCATCAGTTACTATTACGTACATTTTGTGACGAGTGAAACTCTCTCCGATGGAGTTGCAGAGTGAACCTCTTCTTTAAAACAAGGCATTCCCTGTCATTACAGACGACCACATCCCCTCATGTGGTTATCGCAGGCCGACTGGTTGTCAGAAAGGACTGTTTATACTTAACCCAAAACGTGCCAGTGAAGACCATTCGCAGTGCCACATTGGTTGGAAGACCACAGCTAAATTGCTTTCGGGGGATTTGAAAGGAATCTATTGAAAAGCAAATTCCCCGCACCTGAAGATTAGGGTGTGTACTGAACAATAGAGCCACTAACGTATACCATGCCACCGCACAATACAATGGGAATGGTCTCTATAACTCTATTACTCTATACCATTGCGTAAAATCAAGCACGTGGCACCCAAGCAGTAGCTGTAATGCAAGCACTTGGCGCATTAGGTGTTAAAAAGGTCACTAGTTCGTGGTTAGGGAAGGATATCATTTCTGTTTTCTCATGGTGACCTTCGCCGAATATCTGATCAATCACAGCATATAGTATGTCAAAGTCTTTGTTATGCCTTGAATGAAAGATACGGAGTTGTATTTGTGAAGGTACGAAGTTTTATGCAATACAAAAGAGGCAATGACAGTGTATGTGTTTCTACTATATATGCAAGGCGTACTTGACATTCAAAGCAAATTCGTACATGAATGGATAGGTGAATCAATACATGATGCATTTTAACTGTTGCAATAACATGCCATCACATGTTACTTAGATACATAATATCGTTTGACCTCAGTTTGGAGAGGAGTGAATCGCCCTCCGATTTAGTTACAAAGTAAACCTCTTCTTGAATACGAGACATTCCCTGCCATTACAGACGACCATATCTCCCGATACCGTTATGACAGGCCGACTGTTTGTGAGATATGTCTGAACATTATATCCAACTTGTCTGTACATACATGACATAGGGAATGAGATCGCTTCTCTTCTCTCCTGATCACCGTCATCGGACATCTGATCAATCGCAACCACCTTACGTCCCCCATCCCAGTACACCACGTAAAGGTCATCTGTCAGGGGATCGATGCCACAATTGTGGATCTTCTCACTGTGAGTGATACATGTCTGTGCTCCCTGCATGTCGATTATGCAAACCTTGTTAGCCCAATGAGAGGAGAGCGTTATGATGATCTTACCTGTTGCGAGCACATCGTTCAACTCCCCTATGCTCTCTTCGCACATGATCGTGTTGACGATACAGCCATCATTTGGGTCAATAACATATAAGTATTTCTGACCCCACTGAGCAGCTATGACCATCCCATCGTGGGCAACGGCTACGTATACCCATGTTGAATCATCTGACGTATTTCGTGGTAACGTGATATCCCTGATCAGCGCCCACTGCCTGCTATACAGGCTGATGCATCTAGGCAAGCTGTCACCAGTGCAGGATCCCATCCATTTACCACACACGATCGTGTCCTCATCCAGCAGAGCGCAGGATGAAATACATGTCCCCCTATCACTCGTAATCACCCTCTGGGATAACTTGTTATTGACATTGAAGCAGTATGTGTGGTCTTTAATGAAGTCTGATATAATAAATTCATTGTTACTCGTATATCCCACGATACCGGGATCCATTATGTCAACCGGTATCTCTACTGTTGAGCTAAGCTCCCACTTCCCATCATAACCCCCGATTCTTCCATTGTACCTCTCATTCCCCTTACCCTTGATGAACCGCACACCTTCCACTGTGCGTGTGATGTGGTCAACCATGCCCTCATCACCCGTCATCCCCAGAGTATCAGTGAGCGATGTGATCAGCTGTTGTGCGCCTTTCAGAAGTTCCTTATCATCCTCGAGGAGGGTTTCCACTCTCTCAGCCGCCTGGTCCAGGCATTGCATCATATCTCTCGCATCGCGCTTTAAGTCATCTGTCTTGGTCGCTGTCTTTGCAGTTATTGATGTGACGTCATCAAGCAGCTCGCATCGACGTCTCTCGATTTGTTGTCGATTTGTTTCAGCAGGCTCGTGGCATTGCTTCAGACGTGCTTCTCTCTTCTGGTTGATTTCCTCCGTCATCTTTCTTATTTCCTCATCTGCTTCGTCATTGATCAGTTTCGCAGCATGTCTTTCCTTTTCCTTACTATCTACCAGCACTTCATCAATTACATAGTTAACTTCCCTTTCTACCGAATTTATGTGCGCTTCACACCCTTGCCTACACTCACTTACTTTATTACCGTATTCTTTCCAAAACAGTTGTTTCTCATGTAATGTGACTTTCATGTTCAACAGTCGGCTTCTCTTGTTTGCTAGCACTGCATGAATACTTTCTAGCTGACATGGTTTCTGATGATCTTTGATGGCGCATGTATGGCAAAAAACTTCCTCGTGGTGTTGGCAGTACAGTTCAACTTGCTTGTCGTGCTCTTCACAGAACAGAGCAAGTTCATCCTTCTTCACTTTCCTTGCGCTGCCGTTCTTGGTGGCACAGTCCTCACAGAATGTCTTCTTCTCCTCTACGTAGTACTCCAGACCGCTCGCGGACTGACACCCCTGACCCTCACACCTCCCTTCTTGATCACCGCTGTCGCGGAACCCCGACGCCATTTCGATTGTACGGTTTTCATAGCATGTCATAGCACAGAAACTGCTCTGCTGAAACTGCAAAACGACACTCTGTCTTTCTTTAACGAACACAAGGCAGTACTTCTAGTGCTATTGGACCTAAGTGCAGCTTTTGACACTGTCGACCATAACATTCTACTACAACGACTCAAATTTCACTTCTCTGTAACAGGTTCAGCTTTAGAATGGTTTACATCATATTTGCATGGTTGGACGTCACGTGTAAGCATCTCTGGGGTATTGTCAGATCCTCAGACCTTGAAATTTGGAGTACCCCAGGGATCTGTACTCGGACCCATCCTGTTTAGTATATACATTACCCCAATATCTAAAATATTTCGAAAATACAACCTTCAATATATCATTTATGCTGATGACATTCAAATTTATGCTCCATTCGACCCTCGATCACCAGAAGATTTTCAAAAGACACTACACTCCATATCAGAGTGTGTAATCGAGATTGAGAAGTGGATGTCATTAAATTTCTTAAAGGTAAATAGTTCTAAAACAGAATTTATGCTGATGCATTCAGTAAATTGTCAAGTGAACGATTTTCTTCACACTGAATTGAATGTTTCTGGTCATACAATTAAACTTTCCTCTCAGGTTATGAACTTGGGTATATGCTTAGATTCCAATTTTAAGCTTACATCACACGTTAGCAATGTGATTAAGACATGTAATTTTCATTTACGTAATTTATGGCGAATTAGAAGATTCTTGAATACAGTCACCTGCCATCATGTTGTCAGAGCCCTAATTTTGTCTAGAATTGATTATTGTAACAGTCTGTTCACAGTTTTGTCCTCAAAAGACAAGAAGAGAATTGATAGTGTTGTAAATCGAGCCGCTCGATTAATTTATGCTGTTGGTCGAGGGGCACATACATCACCTTTGTTGAGAGAATTACACTGGTTACCATTTAATCAACGCATTCTATTTAAAATTTGTTTGTATATATACAAAATCCTTCATGAAATATCACCTTCTTATTTGAATAATAGTATTACTTTGTACAAACCCACTCGTAATCTTCGTTCCGTCACTGACACTTCCAAACTTGTCGTCCCAAGATCTCACTTTGTTTTTGTTGATAAAAGATTCGCCATTGCAGCTTCCGTATCATGGAATGCTCTACCACAATACATTAGACAAATGCCGCATGTACTTACTTTTAAAAAGCACCTAAAATCCTTCCTCTTTCCTGATTTGTAGTGTAGTTTGTAAGACTCTTGTAAATGTGTTATGTTGTAATTGTTATATTTGTAAGCGCTATGATACATTGTGAATAGCGCTATATAAGTAACCTGTATTATTACGGTTTTGGCGTTACTCATTCGTACGTTGCGGTATTTCGATACCATTGGGTTCATTAACTATACCTCCATTTGGTGCCAACAACGACACTCATTCAGTTATAATACATAAGAGGCTTTTCGCAAATGCTATTGAGGGATTTTGGTACGCTAATCTCAACGGGCTGTCGCACTCAGTGCAAAGATTTACCCGTACCGTCGAAATATACAACGGTGATCGGCTGAATTAGCATCTGGTATAGAGCGAGAACGAAGCAGCGTGGTCAGCCCATAATTTCAAAAGGTCAGCCAATCAGCGCGCTTGTTCATTCGAGCAAGGAGACGTTCCCTGCATTCTTCACTGCGAAACTGTAAATAGTTTGCGACGTAGCTAGAATACGGGTACGTTAACAGCTGACTGCTTCTCCCGTACTGAGCATTTCCGTAGCATTTGCAAAAAGCCTCTATTCACTGGCATAATGCACGGATTATTAGCCGCTTGTAAAGTGAGTAACAAGTTGATTCTCTCATCGCGTCTTATGGTTGTATTATAAACAAGTGTTCAATTTCATAGGCAACCATTCTGATAATAGTGTAGACTTTACAAGCAATGCAATATTTGCGTTAAAATGCATTTATGTTTATAAATTGCATAAACCCTTATTCCGTAATAAATTATTATGTATTGCGAATAAAAAGCATTACAAATAGTCATACCTAGTAAACTTCAAATAAAGGCGCGATCTTGATTGCAGGTTTCAGTCCGATACAAAGAAATTTAAACACAGACAGCTCTCGGACATGCATCAACGAATGCAGCAAAGTAAGTTATGACAGGTAGTAATTATCATACGCCCACAACTGTACGTAATATCAAACTTGGCGTCGCAAAGTGGTGCCGGGCGGTGAAGCTCTGGAGAGAGGTTCGGAGGCGGACGCTGGGGGCGGGGGGGGGGGGGGGGGGGGGTGGGGTATGAGTAAGGAACACATTTTTTGCTATTATTTTGACCCATTGGATCCCTGAGATTTCTCCTGTCTGTTAGTCCAACAACAAAAAATGATAGATGACTCACAGGTTACATTTTATGCACATTGCCCCCTCATTTGGAAAACTTCCTCGACCTGTACCGCCCCCATTGTGGCTTGACAGTGGATACGCCGCACGTCTCCTACACGATTAAACAGTTTACTGTTGAGTGAAGTATTTACTATCCTGTTATCACCAAATCATGAACACTGTCCACACACGTAATCCAATACCAACAAAGGGGGAGACGGCCGATGTCTGTAATTCTGTCTGAATACAATTGTACTTCCCATTATAATGTTCGTTTGAAAATTTAAACAAAACGTCGGTCCTCTTATTATTTGATGGCAACAAATAAACATTTTTTTTTGTTACCGAGTGTGAATTGATTTTGCACGAATACTATAATGTGCATTTCCGGGGGCTGCAGTCCCCAATTCCCCCCCCCCCCCCCCCTCCCGCCCTCCAGTCTTCTACATTGGAAGAGCTCAGTTCCAACAGGCATTAAATCCCCTTTCCGTACAAGTTGATTTAACAATTATCTACATTCATAAGCTACGTAGCTATCTAGGAATCTACATTTTACGACAAATTACTCACTCAAAATCACAATATAGAAAGTTCAATTTTCATATTCCCATAGGCACGTGTAAAAAACATGGGAAAGAGACCTGTTTTCCTCGAAAGTTGAACAAGAGGATTTAGCGCCGTTTTGAAGAAACCTCTGCAATTTTACTGCCATAATGGAATAATAACAAGTTACGATTTGTTGACAGTGCTACAATTCCGAGGGCAAGTTCTTACAGTACCAACGATCTTCATTATATGTATACTTTGCCGAGAATCCGCTCCCTCCAACGTGCTATGATTTAAAGCTATCAAGTTCAAGTGGGTTAAGTAGCCTTATCTCTAAGATGTTTAAGTACGTTTGCTCAATATTAGTTCAAATATTACGCCCCCTATTGAGTGATAACCGAGCTTTGCTCTGTATTAATATGTCACCCATTACATGCATTAGTGCAGATATTGAAACAATATCATATTGAGGGTGGAAACATACTGACAATAACTTCAATGTTGAATATCAACCTTGTAATACTGCAATGCAAAATACATGTATATAAAGTGGGTAAGCCCCCCCCCCCCCCCTTCCATTCAAACCACCGCAAAATATTGTATAGGTTATTATTAAACCGAAAAAAAAAACATTATTACCCCTCAAAACAACTGCTCATAAATTCATAACCGATAGTTGTTTCAATATTTCATTCTACTGCAATAATTATACAGTGGTTATGTTCATATTGTGTTGAAATCATAGATATTCGTTTCTTTATGACGGAATGAACACATATTAAAGATAAAATAAGACAATTCAAAAGTCACAAGACCATGCGCGTGCCTTTACATTGTTGTAAAACATCGCATGTGACTGAATGCATTGATTATGGTTTTTGAAACAATGCTGTTTGACATTTGATATTCAATCCATTTTGTATTGTTTAATGGCACATGTGGGCAATTGTAAAACAGCGCATTTTGAAATGTTTCAATACTCAATATACTGCAAGGATATAACATTACTTTTCCGTGTGCTTACTCAACCATGGATAAATGGTTACCTCTTATTTGTACACATTGTTTTATTAACTTCCATAGATATTTTGGCAAGACAAGATCTGAACACGATTCTTGGTTATGAAATTATGAGCCATTGCTTAGGGTGTGGATACTTTTTGTGTTCGGTTTAGTATACAGTTGTGTGCTCAATGTTGCACTGTTTGCAAAGGATTTATGTCTGCCCATGAGCCGCTTGGAAGGGATGCTCCCCAGGGAGTGGAGATGGTGCACACAATGTGTGCTGGTTTGCGTTGTATCCTATGAACGGGGGTAATATCATCATTGTAAAGCGCTTAGAGATGATTATTAATCATATTAGGCGCTATATTAACCGAGTATATTATTATTATTATTACAAAACGGTCATTTATTTTGAATCCGCACATGAAGAGTGATATAGGGTGGGCATAATAACTTCCCATAACATCAACATGGTATGAAAAATGATTAACAGTTTTGCACTACTGAACAGGCCTACCCTGCAGTATAAAATAAATAAAACAAATAAATAAATACATACAAAATTATTTCATTTATCAATTTATTCATTCATTCATTCAGTAATGACGGTTTCTATGTATTCATTTGCTTACTCATTAATTCAAACAAACAGTTAAATCATGTATGATGTGTTCGTATGTATTGTGATGCCACTTAACATTTGTTATCTGCCAGGGCCTATACAGGGTGGCCCAAACAAAACGGAACGGGGCACTTCCCAATATACTTCTACTTCTACTTGGGTACTCGACAGGGTCCATCAGTCAGGACGTAGAGTCGAGGGGAACCGGTGAGGTGTCCCATTAATTGCCGATTGAGGCAACTGCTCCCGCAAAGGCTCCTAGTGATGTAGAAACCAAGATATTATTAGGGAGCGCATTCCATGCTGTTACAGTTTGTGAGAAGTAGGAGTTCTGGTAAAGCTGAGTACCAGCATGATTATGTCCATCGGATAGGATGTCTTTTCCAATGAAAAAACGATACCAAGAACAGTAATTCTGGTTATGCAGTTTTTGTTTTAGGACGCTGTGAGTGAGACCATGTCAGGTGCCCATTTATGTCAATTTTTACCAAGGCAGTGCCAGTTAAATCGCAATTCCTGCCCGTAATACCATTGAACGACCATGCCCATTATCTCGGCACACGGCTGAGTGCACTCTAACAATGGCGCGCGGATTGTTCGTTATTACGGGCAGTAAGTGCGATTTAACAGGCACTGACGGGGCACTGACTTGGTGAAAATTGACAAAAATCAGACGGACATAATTATGTTGGCACTATATTTTGGTGGGTGGCCCGTTCTGTTTTTTGTGGGCCATCCTGTATAGGGTCGCATCCACAATTTCAAACGATTCTTCATCCGAAATTGTATATGTTTTTAGAAATATACTAAAAGTGTCCTTAATTTGATTTATATGATCTAACTGTAGAATAATAATTACCAAACAACGCATTCACATTTTTTTATTAACATACCTGAAACTATCAGGTGTCCGGAGGGGCCCCCTTCTCGTGTACACGACTGCTTTTTACATTAAAACAGCCTTATAACGTAGCGATCTATGTTTTTTACTATTTACTATTCAAGAATCATGGAAATACAACTATTAATATTAAATGATAACTTAAAAGTTTCAGATCCTAAACTCCTGTAGACATGTCCAGAACTGCACTCTCCCTTTAACAACTAAAATCACTCTCAAACAATCCTTCGTCCATACATATGCACAAGATTTTAAGAGAACATTTACATTGTAAACAGCCAAGATAATTAAATAGTAATATAAGTTTTAGAACAATCATAAATAAGACAAAGATAAAAATATTATTTTGCCATTGTATGATATATTCACAGTGCTATTGCAGTGGATAGGCTCCATTCATATCATTGATTAAATCAACAATTAATATCTGAAAAAAATACTTGTACAACATGCTTTCATTTGGGATTTAAAACAATATAAATAATCAGTTCTTTTTAGAACTACACCAACAGTCCTTTCTAGGATTACCATAGTCCTTTTTCAGGGCTTACCAATCCACCCATCTCACATGGTGTACCCGTAAACCACACGTATTATATACACCACCATGGAAACCGATACTTACAAGCAACATTTAACTCAGCTCTACGGGGAGCCGACCCAAGTATCAGCCAGGCAACTACAGCGCAACCACGTCAAAGAAGCGAAACTCAAGAACCACCTCACCTTTCTTAAACGCTGCCGTGACTCCAGCATTACCCCACCGGGGCTACAGCTCAAGTCTTCAATCGACACACCACGCGCAGAACAGATCCTACACAAGGCAGGATTAGCCTTAGTCAGAGAACGCATCGCCAACACCCGCCATCAGCTACACAACGTGAAACACAACATCCAAGCATCCGAAATCAACCTCTCCCAACAACTCCAACCTATCGACCTTAAGAAATGCCAAGCATTCAACTCCTCCACCGCCAAGAAAACGTTCCAGTCGACCCGACAGAAACAGATCGCCAAATTCAACCAGCTCCTAGCCAATAACCAGCAACCAACCAGTACGTCAGCACCCACCAACACCAAGGACACCGTCATCAATCTCAGCGACCACAACCTCACAGCAGCAGAACACAACGTCTTATCATTAGGTCTAAACTTCGCCGTATCACCCAAGAAGATACCATTCTCCGAAGTAATACAACAAGTTGAACCCAAACTAAGATTCCTGAGCAGACCCGCAGCAGACAACATCCGACTTCAAGTCACTCAAGCGCTTTCAACAGCCAAGCCTCCACAACCCAACATCAGCAAACAAGAACAAACAGCCATCAAGGACTTACGCAACAATTCATCGATACACATTCTACAAGCAGACAAGGGAAACGCCACTGTACTACTCAACAAGCAAGACTACAATAACAAGATCACAGCCCTCATCGAGACCCCGACCTACAAGCAGCTCAAGAAAGATCCGACACAAGCCACTGAGAGGAAACTAAACCAGCAACTACTCTCACTACACAGACTAGACGCCATCCCCAAGCCACTCTACTTCCAGCTCCGTTCGTCTTCAGCTACCTGCTCCACCCTATTTGGCCAGCCGAAGATCCACAAACCCACCATCCCACTTCGTCCCATCATTTGAACCCGAGGATCACCATGCTACAACACCGCCAGACACCTGACATCAATTCTTCAGCCTCTTGTAGGACAGTCACAGCATCACATCAACAACTCCAAGCATTTCATCGACATTCTCTCCGAGACAACCATACAAGACACAGACATCATGGTCAGCTTTGACGTTGAATCTCTGTTCACCAGCGTTCCTGTCACCGAAGCCTGCAGCATCGTCAAAGATCGACTCGAAGCTGACGACACACTCTCCGATAGAACCGCACTCACATCGGACCAAATTCACGACCTCATCATCTTCTGTCTCAACTCCACATCATTCAAATGGCGATACAACTACTACAAACAACTACAAGGCGCAGCCATGGGATCACCACTTTCACCCGTCATAGCCAACAGAGACACTTAATATTTGGAATTCGGGCAATTTGTGTTATTTAAATTGTTCAATTTCAATTTATGAAGAGGAACACATTTGATTTCATTCCATTTCAATCATTTTATTTCCAAACTTCAAATCATAAAATACAACATACAAGTTTATATACATAATGACCATACGATTAAAATATAATAACCATAGAAAGTTAGATTTAAGTCATGTTAATATGAAATCGAAGTAAATGTAGATATAATTTACAAGGAAATATGGAATGCTCGCAAAGCTTGGAGAGCTTGAAAAAAGGGTCACCCCATGTGAAAATGGTAAAATAGTAAAGTATACATCATTTGTTGGTTAACTTATTACATGAAAAGAAACCTAGTCCTAAATTACAAACACCCCCTCGCTTACACCCACCCTTCCCGAGTTAAAGCACAACACGTACAGAATACGTGACAATGACCGGACATGAACATTAGATTCATGAAAGTTACAACTTGTAATCTTCCATATCACATTGTTGGCGACAGAACAATCTAAGTCCTCTAAAAGCCGAGCACATGGCCACCCCTCATTAAATACTTGATACATTGTTGGCAACATAACGATCAAAGGTCTGCAATCCTTTAAAAGCCGAACTGCCACCTCCCACCAAAGTAGTTCTTATTATTGATATTTATTTTGTTTCAATGCACATTTATAGTTAAATGCAGTGGACCGTTTGATTGGCACTCTAGAGTAACACCAGTGCTCTGCTTGGCTATAGTTCACATTTGCATCTTTAAAACAAAATCATTGTGACCGAACGAATTATGTTCACTGTGATATAATTATACATAACTTCCATAATCATTAGAATACTGTTGTTTATGAAACTTAATGCAAACAATACAAAATCACAAGTGGGGCAGTACAAATAAAAGTATGACACCAAAATGAAACCAATAACTTATTCAATTTAGTATATAAATATTTAAGCTGACACAGTGTTCAATATAACGTTAATCGATACACCATGTACATACACTACACACTGTAACACAAATATAATAATGTGAAGCGAAGTAAAACACGCTAAGCATATTTGTACATTTTGTCGTATTTTGTTATATTCGATATAAGTTGACGAGCGGGTTTCACCAACATGTATCTAATATGTTCATTAGTCATGAAAACCTGTATTATTGTGTAAAGTGAACTAAAGATCTATTAAATATACAATGTCAAACAAATGAAGCACTATTCTGAAAACATGTAAGTAGTTAAACAAAATGAAAATAAAATGAACATTTTAAACTCTTCTTCTATTTGAGCTATAGAAAACCTTTCATTAAAACACTATTCAGTCTAATAACGTATTTTATTTATCACAATTATGTATCAAATACCGATAAACCATTCAATAACAATATAACATCATACACGAATTAAAGCCAGATGGAGAAATTAAAGTATTCAAATGAAAATCAACAAAATAATTTATACTAAAAATACGTTTGTTATGCTGTATAAACATTTTCATAACAAATATGTATGAAATTAAAACTCATGAACCATTTAAGATACAAATACATTATCATTCAATTTTTCGGTATCACGAATGGAAAACGAAGATATTATGGTAATACTATAAGGCAATCCATACCTTTTGTAATATCTTCACGCCGCATCACCATCTATACTCGATGAGTAATGACAAGTTTCATGAGGCATTTTGAAAGTTAAAGGACTCTATCAACTTTGCAGTGCTGTAGTCGAGTCCACCCTGTCCGAGTCCGAGTCCAAGTCCCTGGAGTCCGAGTCGAGTCCGAGTCCGAGTCCGAGTCCGAGTCCCGGACATCCGAATCCCGAGTCCCGGACATCCAAGTCCGAGTCCGAGTCCGAGTCCCAATGGGAAAATCTTAAATTGCAATTCTTTGTATGTCACATCAGTTCCATTATGATAAATGCCTTACAGTGAACTCTCTATAACATAAATAGATGTCTGGTTCATTGTAAACTTCCATTTGTCAGATATATTTTAACTCTTCTTACTACAACAGTTATCTTCATATAGACACCATCAAAGAAATGACAAAGAGTTATCTGCAGAAATGATGTTGGGCAATGTAAAAGGTTATTATTACAGAGTATGAGACAAATTCAATTATTGATGTCTATGCAGGATAAAAAGTTCATAACAATTGTGACAGACGGGACAAGAATTTCGTTGATCTTTGTCACCCTTAAATTTCCCCAAAACACAGTGGATAAGGAACTGCTGCATATCTTTTCCTAAGGTTCACTGTCAAATGGATTAATGGGATATAACTGTATGCGCAAACAGTCAAGTTGCTGAAAAGTAATCATTGTTGAAGTTAAGCATGAATTTCAGCAATTTTCTAATCCTTTTAAGATCACAATTTTTAGCAAAAAATATCAAATATCTGAAAATTCACGTTTTGTGCCATAAACTGTCAGTTATGAACAGATGAGCAAGAAATCATCCTAAGAAGCAATGAAGAGCAATCACTGTCAAGAACCAATTGGAAAAGAAATACTGATTAATAACGTAATTCAAATTTATCATGGGGGGGGGGGGGAGGCGCTACATAATTGACCGAAACTGCATGAAGGGACTGGTGCGATACTTGAAAATTATATTTCTTGATTTTGGTGTGAACTATTCAGTCGCATGCATCTATCATGACCTGGTTGAAGTTTGAAATTGAACTATGATTTTGTTATCAGATTGGATGGTTATATACTGCAATACAGGGTGGCCCCCCAAAACGGAACGGGGCACTTCCCAAAATATAGTAATAAAATGATATGTCCATAGGATATGGTATCTTTTCCAATGAAAAACGATACTTAGAACAGTCATTTTGGTCGAGTAGTTTTTGTTTTAGGGCGTGCTGAGTGACACCATGTCAGGTTCCCATTCTTGTCAATTTTTACCAAGTCAGTGCCTGATAAATCGCACTTACTGCTCGTCATATCATCAAACAACCATGCCCATTCTCTCAGCTCCCAGCTGAATGCACACTAGCAATAGCGCGCGTATTGCTCGTTGTTCAATTTTAGTCGCATCATTATCAGGCTTTCTGGCCGTAATACTTGACAGTGTCTTACGTGTTCCAAAACATAAAACGACTAATCTCAACGTCTATTTAGGCATATAATAGCTTGTTGAGGCGATGTTACGATCATTTTCCAGAATGCCACACTCAAGCGAGCAAGGTAAGCCAGAACAACGGGTTTGTTTTTGCTTGCGCTGGGGTAATTTTATGAAATATAAATAAACGTGGGAAAACGGAAAAAATGCCGGTCTCGTTGCCGGTCTCGGCCCGATTTTCGCCCGAGTCACGAATCACCATTGGTCGAGTCCGAGTCCGAGACCGAGTCTTTGTGGCTCGAGTCCGAGTCCGAGTCCGAGTCCCGAGAAATACGGACTCGAGACCGGTCTCGAGTCCGAGTCCGGACTCGAGACCTACAGCACTGCAACTTTGTTGACATGCACAATGCTTGATACAATACATAATGTTGAAATATGATATGTAAACTGAGTATTGTAAGATAAATGGACGTTATATCGCCGAGTAATGAGCACAAATGAAACGTGATATTCTATAACTCTTTGCACCGACTTTGAACACGGATTGGACTATCCAGTGGATAGTTTGACATGTGAACACTTCAATCGTAAATATCTATCTAACGAAAGGAAAATCTGAAAAACTGAAACCTGTCCCATGTTTCTATTGTTAATACGAATACAACAAGGTATAAGGGAACTGCTAGATTTCCGATTGATGTTACTACATCCCTTTACGGTTTTACTCAACATGTTTTGTTTCTTTCTATACAGTGTATACGGCGGTTTACTCTTAACATGAGGTTGGAATATTCAGGTAGTCATAGAGGGGTTTCACACGATGGCTAACTCGTGATTGCAATCACGATAGGAATAATTTGTCACTTCAATCACGGTAATTTTTTGCCGTGTGAAAGCTAACTAGAATCACGAATCGCGAATTTCTAATCGTGGTCCAGAGGTGTTTTATAATCATGATTCACTCAAATCACAGTGCGAATCGGTAGTGTGAACCGCTTGACCCCAACACACGATTTGGGAGGCGCTCTTCGCTTCGAGTACAGTGCATGCATTGCAGTACTAGTTCTCTCTTTGTTTGATTGACAGGTACAAAGAAACACGTCTCCAGAATCGTGATTGTAATCATAATCTACATGAAGTCTTTTTCCTCGTGTGAAAGCAAGGCAACCGAATCACCGTGATTGGTGATTGTAAATGGACAGTGGGAATCATTACTTGAGGCATGTTTATTGTTTTAATAACATGAATCACAACTACTTTGATGCATCAGTTATTATTACGTTAATTCGGTGACGAGTTAAGCTATCTCCGATGGAGTTACGGAGTGAACCTCTTCTTGAATACAAGGCAATTCCCAGTCATCAGTGGCGTAGCTACGGGGGGCACGGGGGGGGGGGGGGGGGCTGTGCCCCTCCCCCCCCCCCCCCCAATATTTAAAAAAAATATATATAAAACATAAGGGGCCATTTTTTGAAGAAAAAAAACAAAGAAATACATAAGGTGTGCCCCCCAATAATTTTGCGTGCCCCCCCCCCCAATCAGTCCAACTACGCTACGCCACTGCCAGTCATTACAGACGACCGCACCCCCTCATGTGATTATCACAGGCCGACTGGTTGTCAGAAAGGCTATTCTCTCATGGTGACCTTCGCCGGATAACTGATCAATTACATAGTCTCTGTCTTGCTTTGAAAGATACAGAGTTGTATTTGCAAAAGTACGGGAAGTAATTTAGGCAATACTTGAAAAAGGCAATGATAGTGAATGCCTTTGTACTATATGCAAGGCGTACTTGTAATTCAAAACAAACTAGTACAGAATGGATAGTGGAATCAGTACCTGATGCATCTTTTACTGCTGCAATAACATGCAATCACGATTGATTGCTTAGAAACATAATTTCATTTGACCTCAGTTTGAAGAGGAGTGGCATGCTTTCGGATTTAGTTACAAAGTAAACCTCTTCTTGTATACGAGACATTCACTGCCATCACAAACGACCATATGACCCGATGGCGTTATGACAGTCCGACTGGTTGTGAGAAATGAATGAACACATACACATTCTCTGGCTATTTCGTATAAGATCAGTTCTTTTCCTTCGTGATTACTCTCCCCGGATATCGGATCAATCACAACCATCTTATCTCCCTCATCCCAGCACGCCACGTACAGGTCATCTGTCAGTGGATCGATGCCACAATTGCGGATCTCCGCAATGTAAGTGATATATCGCTGTGTTCCATGCATGTCGATGATGAGAAGCTTGTTAGCCCATGGCCAGGGTGTTGCGATGACGTCACCTGTTGCGAGCACACCGCACACTATCCCTATGCTACCTTCGCACCTGATCGTGCTGATGATACAGCCATCATTTGGGTTAAAGAGAGAATGAACAACCTATGATTACTCATTGATTGAGACTTTGACTGTTCCGTTGACTTTCCAATTCGATTGACCGTGACGTCCGTTTAAAACTATTTATCGTGCCTGAGGCTAGCTGTGGACTCTACATTTTGGATATATCAAGTGACATTTATGGTAAGTAAACACATTTTGTATATATTAAAAAGATCGATAGAAGATATTAAAAAACAAATAGTCTTATAATTATACCGTATCATGCATTCATTCCAATATTACACGATAGTAAACATGTAAACGTATTACGTAAAGTGTGTTAATTATTCACGTTTGATGCGCGCGTTTTGAATTTGGGTGCGCATTAGTTGTTAATGCGCGTAACCATGAATGGAAAGATAGCGCAATACGCCCTTGCGCTATAACTATTGCGCAAAGGGGGTCAGTGTCACAAACAGAACATAGTGCAGTGGTGGTTTCATGATCAATGTTTTGTCTTTCTTTATATTTGTCTTTAATTTAATTGAAATCATTTATTTTTGCGATGATTATGATTATGCGAAGGATATAAAACAAATATATCATGCACTATTTCGAGCCACTAGTGAAATTATGGATTCCTCGGTGACAGGAAAAGCACTATGTTCTTCGGGTCTACGACCCTCAGAACATAGTGCTTTTCCTGTCACCTCGGAATCCATAATTTCAACTAGAGGCTCTCAGTGCATGGTATTTTATTATGCTATTAACCATTGATGTGGTGAATACAAACAAGATGGGCTGATTTTGATCCTGATCCAGATTTTAAAAACGTAAACAAATAATTCGCATTCAATTGCACGTGTGGCTCCTTTGATTCTCACGATCGATGGAATATCCGAATACCCGGAAGTAAATACGCGCATGCGCAGATTGGCTTATTCATGAATTAGGAAGATATTCTTTTAGTATTTGTGTAATACAAATCACTAAGTTTGCCATTTTCTAATGAAAAAGTAACTGTCTTCGTCTTTTTTTCAGGGACCCCAAATTATGGATGGTCAAGATGACATAAACGGTACCCTGGGGTACCAGACAAGTATCCGCCATTTTGTTGAATTATTTATTTAATTTTTAGGTCTGTACTGGGGTATAGCGTGCATACAAGCGCGCGCTGCACTGCATGCACAACGCAATACGGTTGTACTTCGAGTGGACACAAGATGGCGCTACACAACGCGGTACCCCGGGGTACAACGGTACCCCGGGGTACCGCGTGTGTCATGTACTATTTGTATTTTATTGTTATATTTGTATGCCTCCGCCACGAATTTGCCGGAGGCATTATGTTTTCTGGTTGTACGTCCCGTTCTCCTTATCGCGATATCTCAAGAACCGGTTCACAGATTTCCACCAAACATAGTACATGTATGTGTCTTGAGGAGCCAATGAACAGATTAGATTTTTGAGTCATGAGGTCAAAGGTCACAGTGCTCATTATATATGCGAAAATAGCTCGTTATCGCGATATCTCAAGAACCGGTTGACAGATATCCCCCAAACTGAGTACATGAATTTATCTTGAAGAGCAAATTAAATTAATAGACTTTGGGGTCATGAGGTCAAAGGTCAAAGGTTACAAGGCTCATTATATATGCAATAATAGCTCGTTATCACAATATCTTAAGAACCATTTGATGGATTGTCACCAAACTTGGTGCATACATGTATCTTGAAAAGCCAATGAATTGATTAGATGTTGGGGTCATGAGGTCAAAGGTCACAGGGCTCATTACATATGTGAAAATAGCTTGTTATTCAAGAACAAATTGATGGATCGTCACCAAACTTGGTTCATGCATGTATCTTGAGAAACTAATGAACTAATTGTATTCTGAGGTCATGAGGTCAAAGGTTAAAAGTTACAGTTCTCATTATATATCTGAAAAAAAGCTAGTTATCGCAATATCTCAAGAACCAATTGACTTATTGTGACAAAACTTGGTATATGAATGTATCTTAAAGAGAGAATGAAGTGATTAGATCATAGGTCACAGCTAGGGCTCATGTGAATCATAGCTCTTATTAATGATATCTACAGATTTGGTTGACAGATTGCCATATAACTTTGTACATACATCTGCCACAGTGGAGCCAATGAACTGATTAGATTTAAAGGGTCGCAAGGTCAAAGGTGACTCTCCTCATATAAATCGCGTAATGGCGGAGGCATACGACTGCGTGCAGTCAAATATCCATCTAGTTACTATTTTATTTGTATTTGTGTAATAAAAAATCACTTAGTTTGCCATTTTTACATGGAAATTTAACTATCTTTGTCTCTTTTTTTTCAGGGACCCCAACTTATGGATGGTCAAATGTGTTATCGGTCAAGAGAAAGAAGCTGCCATCAAACTCATGAGAAAGTTTATCGCTTACCAGAATACAGAGGAGGTTAGTAATATCAAGCAAAAAATAGGTTCATGGTGAATGAATTCGCCCCCGACATGCCAAAAAGAGCCCCGACAAATTTGCATAGAGTTCAATGAAAAACAAATTTTAGAGTGTAATTTTCATGCAGGCAAGTTTGAAAAGTAGCCACTGGAAAAATTATTTTAATTTTTTCACTGCAGAAAATTGTTGCCAGTGTGCTGATAGTACTAGGGTCTGATATTATAGACTATTATGTATCGGACATCGTTGATGTCGACGTACGTGCACTGAGCTTGTTGAGAGTAGACTGTAAGCATATATCACGTGTTCCTCATCATGGCTCGCTGCGTGAGCTGCGTGAGCTGCGTGAGCTGCATCGTTGTGTAGAAAAAAAGATTTACACCTGAAATGACCATTGTACTCGACCATTATTGATTAGCATACTGACAGGAACATTATAGCCAGCAATATAATAATTCATATTTTTCTCTTCTTCCTAGCCTCTTCAAATCAAGTCGGTGGTATAGCAATCGGGGGCTTGAAGGGGTCTACATCAAGTTGTTTGTAAAGTTAAAGTTAAAGTCTTTCCCGTGCCAATGTTGGCACATAAGGCGGCGCCTCTCTCCGTTTCATTAGCCCTAGGCCACACGTCTACTTAATTTAGCGAAAGCTACAAAAGGGGGCCAGTCCTCTGCATGGTAACTCGTGTGATTATCTTTCCCTTCTCCATTCTATAAATGCCGAGCGCCTGGCTAGATGGCAGAAGGTCTACATCAAGTTGTTTGTAAAGCAAGCCCTTAATGATTTCATGATTTCAAATTGTAATTATGCCTTTTCTCTTCTTCCTAGCCTCTTCTAATCAAGTCGGTCGTAGCAGTCGAGGGCTTGAAGGGCTATGTCTACATCGAGTCGTTCAAGCAGACCCACGTCAAGCAAGCCATCAATGGAGTGGGCAATCTACGGATCGGTCAGTGGACGCAGAAGATGGTTCCCCTCAAAGAGATGACCGATGTTCTGAAGGTCGTCAAGGAAATGGCTGTGCTCAAGACCAAATCATGGGTCAGACTCAAGTAAGATGAATGCTTCAGGTTGATTTCCAAATTGTATTTTATTTAATTTATTTATTTTTCCAAATTTTCAATAATTTATGAAGTCATGAAATAAACATTTTATCATAATAAAACATAATTTATCATAATTTTCATTGTAACCATCGACACATCATCATCATCGTTATTAATATTGTCAGTATAACTGTTATAAAATCAAACCAAACTTGTTTGTCATCTTCCCCAGAAGAGGTTTTTTTAAAGAAAATCTTGACCAAACCCAGAACCAAGTCTCGCTCTAACTGCTGCTGCGCATCAACAATGACCATCATCTTCCTAATCAGAGTAATACAACTTCTCCATCATCATCATCATCATCATTATCACTGTTCTTGACATCGTCATTATTTATATTATTAAAATCATCACCATTTGTGTATCCTTTCTCAGACGTGGTGTCTTCAAAGGGGATCTCGGGGGAGTGAACTATGTCATTCTCAAGCTGCTGCCGCGCATCGATTACACCCGGGCCCGCGGAATCCAACGTGTTTGTCCTCTTCCCCAGACGAGGTGTTTTCAAAGAGGACCTTGGATAGGGAGACTACATCGACCAACCCAGAACCAAGTTTCGCTCAAACTGCTGCAGCGCATCAACAATTACCATCATCTTCCTAATCATAATCATTAAACTTCTCCTTTATCATCATCATCATCATCATTTTCACTGTTCTTGACATCATCAGTATTAATATTATTAAAATGTTTGCCAATTTATTTATCTTTTTCTAGAAGTGGTGTCTTCAAAGGAGACCTCGGGCAAGTAGACTACGTCGACCAGATACAGAACCAAGTCATCCTCAAACTGCTCCCGCGAATCGACTACACCCGGGCCCGCGGCATCCGGCGCACCGCACTCACGCAGGCCAGGAAGCGGGAGAAATGTCGCCCGGACCAGAAGCTGTTCAATCTGGATGCGGTTCGTCGGATCGGCGGGAAGGTAGATACAGATGGAGACTTCCTGATCTTTGAGGGGAACCGTTACAGCTACAAGGGATTCCTCTTCAAGAGCTTTGCCATGAGCGCTATCGTAAGTTGGCTAGAAATCCCATAAAATGCTTTTCCTAATTATACCAAAAACATTTTACATAAGTTAGTTTCGTTGGATCGATGGGGAGGTCACGACCGACAGAGACTTCCTGATTTATGAGGGGAACCGGTACAGCCGCAAGGGATTCCTCTTCAAGAGCTTTGCGACGAATGTTATTGTAAGTTGGGCTAGAAACCTGTCCAATTATTTTCCTAGTAATGTAACCCAAATATAAGTGATTTAGGGTGGATGTGGTGTGGCATGATTGGTAGAGCGCGTGCTCTCCGATGCGTGAGATCCCGAGTTCGAATCCAACCCACTGCGATTGTCCTTCAGCAAGACAATTAATCCACTATCGCTGCTCTTTACTATAATCCCTATGACCCTTCTGGCTCACCAGTCGTCGTTGCCTTCTGCAGTCAATACATACACCTCTGTTAATGTGCATTCGACTGTTTTAACTAACAAAAGTCGACTGAGATCAGGTCGAGTGAGATCAGGGGGGTGTTTTACAAAGATCCTAAGTTGAACTTATCTCTAAGTTTGATTTAAAATGTATGGAAAGCCATTAGTTTCTTTGAAAAATTGTTTTTAAAGTCCTTTTTCAAAGGCATAACATGTTGATTTAAATCATTAATATTTTCTATTATCAAGGAGATTTCATGTTTTTTAAATAAAATTTATGACAGTCTAAAATACTTGCATTCTTGGTTTTGAATATATTATATTCTAAGGCCACACATGCCTTTCCAAAATAGATAAGTTCAACTTATGATCTTTGTGAAACGCCCCCCTGGTCGACTGAGATCAGGGGTGATCCAACAGGACTGGTGTTGCTCCTCTCAAGGAAGGAGGCATCCTCCACTGCAATTTCCTTGCTCTTCCAAGCCTCTTTTCATCAATGCAGAATTTCATCACCATGGAAGAAAGCACATGTGGTACCCATATTCAAGAAGGGATCCAGATCATCACCTGCAAACTACAGGCCAGTTTCGCTGACGTCTATTCGTTGCAAACTATGTGAACACATAGTCCACTGTGGTGTCATCCATCACCTCATCAAGCATGACATCCTGTCCAACCATCAACATGGATTCAGGAAGTGTCGGTCGTGTGAGACTCAAATTATTCTTACCATCAATGACCTTGTCAGAGGACTTGAAGACAAAGGACAGTATGACGTCATATAACTTGACTTTGCCAAGGCCTTTGATAAAGTCTCTCACCAGCGACTCCTACTCCTGGATGTGATGTGGCAAGATTGGTAGAGCGCTCGCTTTCAAAGCGAGAGATCCCGAGGGTTCGAACCCGGAGTATGCCCATTGCGTTTGTCCTTCAGCAAGACAATTAATCCTCATTGCTGCTCTCTAACCAGGTAATTGGGGACCCGGTAGGAGGTGAAAGCCTTTATGTGAAAGATCTTCTCAATGCCCATGAGCCGCTTGGAAGGAATGCTCCCCAGGGAGTAGAGATGGTGCACACAATGTGTGCTGGTTTGCATTGTATCCTATGACTGGGGTAATAATATCGTAAAGCGCTTATAGATGATTGTCAATCATATTAGGCGCTATATAAATCGAGTATATTATTATATTATTATTACTCAAGGCGGACCACTACGGTGTACGTGGACCCACCCTTAAATGGGTCAAGGACTTCTTGACAGGCCGCACTCAACAAGTTGCTATATGAGGACAACTCAATAGTGAAGCACGAGTCACTTCTGGCGTGCCGCAAGGCAGTGTCTTGGGTCCGCTGCTGTTCCTCATTTACATAAATGACCTGCCAGATAGCATCCACCATTCAACATCTCAGCTCTACGCCTGTCTACTTTACAGGCCGATCAAATCCATCCAAGACTAAGAAGAGCTCCAAGAAGATCTGGATAGACTACAACATTGGGAGAACACATGGAAGATGGAGTTTCATTCTTCCAAGTGCCAAGTCTTGCGAGTGACAAACAAGAGGAACCCAGTTGTCGATCAGTACAACATCCATGGTCATCATCTGGAAGAAGTCAACTATGCCAAGTACTTTGGTGTCCACATCGACCAGAAGTTGAACTTCAACACCCACGTTGATGTCACAGTCAAGAAAGCATACTCTGTCTGCGCATTCCTTCGTCAAAACCTTGGACGCCGCAACCCCAAGATCAAACAAGCTACCTACTTCACCTATGTTCGACCAATCGTGGAACATGCTGCAACAGCATGGGATCCACACACCCAGAGGAATGTCAACACGATTGAAATGGTTCAGCGGAGAAGTGCCTGTTACGTCTGTGGTGACTACAACCGTACCAGCAGTGTCACAGCCATGATCAACAAACTGCAATGGCCAACTTTCGCAAACGGACGTCTTCAGAGCCGTCTCATCCTGCTGTATCGCATCCGCTTTGATCTTGTTGATATCAACTGGCAACAATACCTCAGCAAATCAACATCTTCAACCAGGGGGCACTGATCTCGCCTCATTGCTCCATCGTGTACCAGTCAAGCCTACACTTCATCGTTCTTTCCCAGAACCATCAAAGACTGGAACAACTTACCGATGGATCCTGCCACCTCACCCTCTATGGAGGCATTCAAGGCCTTGCTGAGAGTAAACCACACCACAGTCAAGATATTATTGTTTTTACTTGCATGTGAACTTGTAAATAAATTCCCCAATTTGTGGAGTGGAGCTGGTATGAACACACGTCCCGCACAAACAGTGCCTAATAATATTCAAGTCCGAAGCGGCACTTTATGGAAGAAGAAGAAGAAGATATTTAATTGTGAATGTGTATCTTTTTCATTTACGCCAATGACTCGTAAAGCTTTCCTCTTGGTAGGGTCTACCAGTCCAAGATGTGCAGTAGATGCATTCATCCAGCATAGCGAAGCAAAAATGCTGCCAATTTGTGACTTGTAGATTGTAGCCTTTCCTGCATCATCATTGATTGATATCCCCTACAGCCCTCGGGGTGTTTCACAAAGATTCAAAGTTGAACTTAACTCTAAAGTTAGAACTAATTATTATGGAAAGCCGTTAGTTTCTTTGTAACATTGTTGGAACAGTTCTTTTAAAAGGCATAGATTTTGATTGAAATCAGTAATATTTGTTATTATCAAGGAGCCTTGAATTTATTGATATAAAGTTTTGTTTGAAGTCTCGATACTTGTATTGTTTTGCTTTTGAAAATGTTTTATTCCATTGCTACAAATGGCTTTCCATAATTGTTAGGTCCAACTTAGAACCTTTGTGAAACATATCCCAGGTCACAATGAAACCCACAATGATTTTGTCGTACGAAATTTACCATTTTCTGGTTAAATTTCGTACGAACTAGCCCAGGGTGCAATTCCCATTGACTATATTACCAATTGAAATCAATTGGTACCAATTGAAAATTGCCCATTGAAATTTACCAATTGAAATCAATTGGTAATCGAAGAGCATGCATATATGAAAAATGAAACAATGGGTACCAATTGAATTCAGTTTCAATGGGTACCAATTAGAATTTCAATGGGTAAAATTGGTTTCAATGGGTACCCATTTAATTCAATGGGTACCAATTAGAATTTCAATGGGTACCAATTGGTTTCAATGGGTACCAATTGGTTTCAATGGGTACCCATTGAATTCAATGGGTACCAATTAGAATTTCAACTGGAATTTCATCCTGGGAGTCAGAATGATAGATACTTTCAGGACAGGAACAGGCAGAGAAGTCAGATACTTTCGTTGTAATCTAGGAGTAACTTGAGAGCATCGTGCGAATTACGTACGATCATCGCACGAAGTAGTTGGTTTCAAACGGATTTCTTGGGATTATCTCACGACAATCTCACGAATGACATGCAATTGTCGTGAGATTGTCGCAAGAAATTACACCTAAACAACTAATTGTTCGTACGATTGTAGTATGATGATATCACGACACCAGAAAAACAAACCGAAAACATTCCGTGGATCTGTCGTGATATAAAATAAGGTAGTCTGAATTTCAAGCCACGACAGATTTTTCGTCGCACAACACCCATTTATTAGTACGACTGTCGTACAACATCGCAAATCAAGCCACGAACATGACGAAATCCTCCAAACTGTCGTTGTGAACCTGTGTGGCAGGTCCATTGTGACCAGGGCTTACCGGACATGTTCGGGAGGCTCCCCCAACATACCCATGGCAAACTTGCCCCTTCTCTCGAATGCACATTAACAAAGGTGTACACTGCATTATGCTATGGCGAGCTGGTATACCAAAATGGCTATTTTTGGTGTCATCTTTCTCAGTGACAAATTCCCTACCCATTTTGTTCCTCTCTTATGGGAAGTATCCCATTCCGTTTTTTTGTTGGGGGGGGGGGGGGGGGGGGAGAGGGGCACATTGTATACGGTATGACAGTTTTTCACTTTCCTCGTCTATGTACAGGCATAACCAACTTGCAAAATAGATATCCCGCCAATCGTGGAAAAGATTGAAAATAAAGACATCGCCTATATATGTCAGGTTTGAGCAGACCTACTTCTAGGCACCTCTCGATTAATGTTTGGCTGTTCTTGCATTCTTCCATAGCTATAATTCAAAGCAAATCTTTATACTTTTCTCATCTGTTCACAGAAGCATCTCAAAGTCTGCAAAATAGATATCCCATCGATCGTGGAGAAGATTAAAAAGGAAGACATCGCTTATGTCAGGTTTGAGCAGACCTGTTTTTATGGCACCTCACGCTCCAAGACGGTCCCGGCGCGACACTTCAAGGAGAAGGCAAAGAGAGGACTCGGCATGCCTCTGGGAATCGTTTCCAACGACCCTCGTGGCGACTCGAACGGGGACCAGACCTATAGGGGGAATCTAGGATGCCCAGATATCATGTGTTTCCCAGACCTCAGTACCTTCCAGGTGCTGCCTTGGAGCAAGCGAACAGCGCGTGTTCTCATGGAGCCGAGGCTTGAAATACATCCCCGTGTTGTTGCAAGGAGACAGTTGGAACGGCTTTCCAAGATGGGCATCTCGCTATTGAGCGCGTGCAATTTTGAATTCTATCTGGTTGATAAGGTGACAAAAAAAGGGAAAAATTAATGCCAAAGATATGGTATATAGCTGATGCATTTTTAAAATAAGGGAGAAACGGGCCGCTTAAAAGATATGTGCCTATTCATGGGCTGTACTAAGATCACATTTATTAAATGAAAAATTAATATTTAAACATGATTTCTGACGCTCAAAATTTTCCAGAAGGTAGATTAAGATATGGTTATTCAGGAAATACAAAATCCTAAATCTCATATTTTGAACAAAATTTGACTAGTTTAGCTAATAAAGGAGAAACTACCACAGCGACATAACGGTCGTTTTGTGGTGTGAGGTCACATTTGTTTGTTATATATAATACACGTAAATAAAGTGATAACATGTTCATAAAATGAGCAGAATTATCGGTCGGGTTTTAGAATGAAATCAAAGAGGGGAACCATTCATATAGTATAATAATTAAAAATGTGGATGCCACCATGTTTTTTTTTCTTCTACACTGCATTTTAGGATTATGTAAGAATTTATTTACATAATGTATGATGTTCATTAGTCTAGTCAACCTCATTTTGGAGGAATTTAATTACATAATGGTACATGTATGCATTGTTTTATGCAATATTGTATAAAGTTTATTAGTCCAGTGAACCAGATGCAACTTACTAAGTATAATTATTTCAGTGTAGCCGGCATGCAAGTGATCATGCCTATAAGTTAATGTGTTTGAATGTTTATAGGAATTGTTACTAACTGTAATGAAGTACATTATTGTTATTATTGCCTTCTCTTGCCTTTTGCCATTGCCATTTGTTTAAAATCTTTCAGAAGACATTGTACATGATTATAGTAATATACATTTTTAATATCACATTTAATTATTAGATACGAGTGTTTTTTTGTAATACTATTAATTTCACTTTTAGAATGAAATCAAAAGAGGCATATTAATCATACACTATAATAATTAAAATGTTTCTTATTTCTCTTCTACACTGCATTTTAGGATTATGAATGTTTTTAATGACATAATGTATAAAGTTCATTAGTCTATAGTCAACTGCTCTTTGGAAGAATTGAATTACATAATGGTATAATGCAGTATTACATAAGGTTCATTAGTCCAGTGACCATATGCAACCAAATAGGTATAATTATTTGGTGTTGTGAAGGCATGCAAGTGATCATGCCAACAAGTAAATGTGTTTTAATGTTTATAGAAGTTGTTATAAATGTAATGAAGTTACATTATTGTTATTATTGCCTTCTTTTACATTTGCCAGTGGATGACACATTTCTTTATAACATGTATATGTTTGAAGAACTTATCTTATATTTTCTCTTGAATTGGACATAATATGTAGTGGTAAACCGTACATATCAGGGGCCGCGGAAAGGTTTTGAAAGGTGGGGGCGCTGACCAAAAAAATGTGTTGCATCCGGGTTGGGTGGGAGGAGGGGAGGGGGCAATTGAGGAGTTGAACACCACACCCTCCCACCCCAACCCATCTCACACAACAATGAGTATCATTTAGTAAATAATTGCTATTTTATGCTTATGTAATTTGTTTTTTAAGCCTAAAGGGTGGAGGCTGCAGCCCCCAGCCCCCCCCCCCCCCATTCCGCGGCCCCCTGCATATTTGTTAGATGTGCTAGTTGTAATGGTAGTGGCGTAACATAAGGGGGGGGGGGGGTGGGCGAGCGGGCATGTGCCTCCAATAATTTATTAAAAACAATCACAATTTTTAAGGAGAACTATGCTATAGTTAGTGGTGAGCTTAAAGTCGTTAAATACATGGCTCCTCAATGTGATATATATTAAAAGCGACCGTATACATAACGACTTTAAATATATGGCCCGAATTCTCATCAGTGGTTTTTAAGATTGTCTACCTTTCGGGCATGGTGGAATTACAACTAATAGTAATGCTATGGTGCGAGTTTTGGATACTAACACTCAGTTTGACCAAAACTGTTCTATCCCTTTAACCAAATGAAAACTATACGATCAATTATTTTGACAACATTCGATAACCTTATACAATTATTATGTTTTAATTATCTTCTTACTCTTTCATTTCAAATCAAGATGTACGTCATGATTATGATTATGAAAATGAATTTTAGCTTCTTGTATGTCATTCCTGTTTATAATCATCATCATCATCATCATCATCATCATCATCATCATCATCATCTTCATCATCATCATAAGCATCATCATCATCATCTTCATCATCATCATCATCATCATCATTATCATCGCCATCGTCTTCGCCATCATCATCACTATCATCATCATCATCATCATCTTTATGTTAACGATGCTATATACATGATTTGTAGTAAAAGAAGTAGTTGTCATTATTTAAAGGGAAAGTTGAGTTTTGGTAGAGAGGGCGCTAGACTACTTAATTGGTTTGTGAGGTAATGAAAAACTGAGTGTAAAATTTGAAAGAGCATAATATTTAAACAATAAAATCATCTTTGTTTGATCAAAATCGGTTCAGAAACGGCTGAAATATCCATAAATATAACAATTTGTAATAAACCCGGGGCCCGGGTTTATTAGAGAATTTTGAACCAGCCGTTAAAAATTCAAAAAAATGCTTCCTCTTTTCAAAAAAGTTACAAAATAGGTATTTAAATAGTTGTTGGTTATTTCTCTATCTAATCACTATTTCAACAAAGCATCACATGCACAATATTTTATTCAAAATGGTTGAAACCGATGAGTGTTTAGAGAGCGCCCTCTTACGTTTTAACGGCTCTTTTTGAATGATAACATGATCTTTACTACGTCATTTGTAATTTTGTGTTCCTTTCTAGTTATAACTATTAGTTTGTAATGTAATGATGCAGGTTTTGGTTACTAAAATTCAGTTTCACTAAAACTGTACTCTCCTTACCAGAACTCAACTATCCATTTAAGTAGCGTTGTTAATAATGTCATTGATTAACTGTACACTTTGAGTGCCAGGGCTTTTACAGCTCTACGGCATGTGTGCATTGTGTGGTGCAAACATGCGAGCTTGGCACTCAAGATATACATGATGATCAGTACCACAAAAATACTGAATAAATTAATACAAATAGTTATTATTGCCAATATCGTTTCTTGTATAATAATAATTGTTTCTCATTATTGTCGCAAACAAAAATGAATATATTATCTTACAGGCTGCATGTCAGATATATAATACTGATAATAGAGTAAACTCGCTGGACTCGAATATGGGGCTTGTATAGTATTTTATACGGACTACAATTTTGGCAATTAAAGAGGGAAACGTTTACGCTGTGTTGTTATATATTTGCCTGTGTGTTTGGTAGATTATTTGATCGTTTGTTTCGATTACTGATTGACAATCATACAGATATACACACACAAACACGCATAATAATACACACAGAGACCCGTACACACACACACACACGCGCACACACACACACACACACATACACACAAAAATACACATACAAACACGCACATACACACACGCACACGCATATACATACACATACACATTCATTCACGCACACACATACACACACACACACGCACACACGTACACACACAATGAAACTTGTTCCACATAGATCTTGAATATAATAATACATAAGAAAAACAATTGTTTGAAGGAACGGCAAGAAATTTAATATATTTTAATCTTATATATCAACACATACAAAGATCACAACAAACCATAATATTGTTAAATAGAAGACAGCAAGATAAATATAAGACAGCAAGATAAATATAAGACAGCAAGGTAAATAGAATACAGCAAGGTAAATAGAAGACAGCAAGATAAATAAAAGACAGCAAGATAAATAGAAGACAGCAAGGTAAATAGAAGACAGCAAGATAAATAGAAGACAGCAAGAAGACAGCAAGGTAAATAGAAGGCAGCAAGATATATAGAAGACAGCAAGATAAATAGAAGACAGCAAGATAAATAGAAGACAGCAAGGTAAATAGAAGACAGCAAGGTAAATAGAAGACAGCCAGATAAATAGAAGACAGCAAGATAAATAGAAGACAGCAAGGTAAATAGAAGACAGCAAGGTAAATAGAAGACAGCAAGGTAAATAGAAGACAGCAAGGTAAATAGAAGACAGCAAGATAAATAGAAGACAGAAAGGTAAATATAAGACAGCAAGATAAATATAAGAAAGCAAGATAAATAGAAGACAGCAAGGTAAATAGAAGACAGCAAGATAAATAGAAGACAGCAAGATAAATAGAAGACAGCAAGAAAAAGAGAAGACAGCAAGGTAAATATAAGACAGCAAGGTAAATAGAAGACAGCAAGGTAAATAGAAGACAGCAAGATAAATAGAAGACAGCAAGATAAATAGAAGACAGCAAGAAAAAGAGAAGACAGCAAGGTAAATATAAGACAGCAAAGTAAATAGAAGACAGCAAGGTAAATAGAAGACAGCAAGATGAATAGAAGACAGCAAGGTAAATATAAGACAGCAAGATAAATAGAAGAAAGCAAGATAAAAAGAACACAGCAAGGTAAATAGAAGACAGTAAGATAAATAGAAGACAGCAAGGTAAATAGAAGACAGCAAGGTAAATAGAAGACAGCAAGGTAAATAGAAGACAGCAAGATAAATAGAAGACAGCAAGATAAATATAAGACAGCAAGATAAAGAGAAGACAGCAAGGTAAATAGAAGACAGCAAGGTAAATAGAAGACAGCAAGGTAAATAGAAGACAGCAAGATAAATAGAAGACAACAAGATAAATAGAAGACAGCAAGGTAAATAGAAGACAGCAAGGTAAATAGAAGACAGCAAGGTAAATTGAAGACGGCAAGGTACATAGAATACAGCAAGGTAAATAGAAGACAGCAAGGTAAATATAAGACAGCAAGATAAATAGAAGACAGCAAGGTAAATAGAAGACAGCAAGATAAATAGAAGACAGCAAGGTAAATAGAAGACAGCAAGATAAATAGAAGACAGCATGGTAAATATAAGACAGCAAGGTAAATGCCATGATTTCGTAACCAGACCCTATATTCATAAAACCCTGCTAGCTTAGTTCCTTGCTAAGTGTATTTAAGATGTGCAGTTTATTGAGCAACAAACAGTTTTCCTAGTACCCAACAAGGCTTAGCTGGGCAAGCCTTTCGTATCCTTTAGTCTTACTCTAGTTAGCAACTTAAACATTTTGTGTTTAATTCTTAGCCGCGTCATCCAAAATAGCAAGGAAAGCTAGCGAGCTTTTATAAGTATGGGCCCTGTCGATTTCGCTCGTAAGCGCAAACACTATGCCTGATGTTATCTGTACGAATCTTGGGGGATGCGTCCGTTAAATGAAACGATTATATTGAATGAAAGAACATAAGTTTGGACAGCCACCTTTGACAGTTAAGAGTTAATTTTGATTTTCAAATCAAGACTTTTGATATTTAGCTATATATTTGGCAAAACAACAAACACAAATTAAAAGTCTATAATGATGGCATCCTTCAGGAACATATAAATAAATAAGTAACATTTATAAAGCACTTGGTACATATGTTTATAAGCGCTGCACATACAGAAGAATAACAATATAAGAACAAAACATACAGAGGATAATAAAGAGTACTGCACAATTAATAATGTCAAGTTATGAGTACAGAATACTACAATTTAGATTTTATATGTACAAAATTGTGAAACATAGATGTAATTGTGGTTTGAATGTATAAATTAATTAAAAGTACAAATCAAAGGAACCTAGTCACATTGTTCAAATCCTCAAACTTATTTAGAACTCTAGTGATTCTCTTATACGTTGTCATGTTCGTATTAACAAAATACAAGCACGGGACTTACGATTTAATTGTTCAGATGTTAAACTGTCTACGGGATAATTTAAGCCGTGTACAAAGTAAGTGCAATGAGTTAGTGAATATCACTTCGCATTTTTGCTAATTTCTTCGCCAAAACAAATCCAATTAACGTGACATTTTCACACATTACTTTGTGGACATATTAGATCACATCAATACACATTAGATTAATCTCTCATCATTTGTATCACTTGTTACTAGATCCCTTTAAACATTATTTATACAATTAATGAATGATCAAAGTTATGCAAGCTATACAACATAATACAATAGTACATTACTGGGCTAACACATATTAAGAACAAACCATTATGGGCATGTGTAAAATAATGACTCCAGTAAAATAACAATCTGTCACAAACTGTGATTCCACAACAGAAGAACTCACCACATATATGTAAATAAATGTTCAATTGTGTTCGATACTTTGTGTTATTGTAAAGCGCATTGATATGCAGTTATTGTAATGAAATGCGTTATATAAGAACCAGTTATTGTTATTATTATTATTATATTACTTAATACAATAGTAAATCACCGTGCTAACAAAATAATATTAACAACAAAACATTATTTGGCTTGCTTAAAAAGGTAAGTCTTAAGGAGAGATTTAAATAAGTCCAGTGGAATAACAATCTGCCACAAACTGTGATTCCACTACAGGGCCATTCTTGGTCACGTGTGTGACCCAGAATATGAAAAATTCTGACATTGGATGCTTATATTTTAGTAAGTATAGGAGGTATGGTGATGTGAATTTCATATATGACTTGCATATGTTGAAGTCTTTTATATGTAACACAACAGATTTTATTAGGATTACGTTGCCCAAGGACAGAGGTCAAATGGCATCGGTCACGTGTGTGACTTTGCACGGGAGCACTTTTGAAGAAAACAAATTTAACTCAATTTCATTTTGGAAATCCTGTGAAATATGAAAAGCTAAAATGTTCATATTAGTATCAGACAACTGATATATATATATTTAAGTAAGAAAATGGTGAAAAAATAAAATTATCTCAAACGGTTGTTTTTTAATGCACGTTATTATGTACGGATGTCTGGGTCACGTGTGTGACATTTTGGGGTGGTCACCTTGTGTGACATGTACAATGTGAATGGAAATAGGAATATTACAAATATTAGGTTTAGATAGTAATATGAAGTTCAATTGTCACAAAGTTGGTATCATCATGTACAGGAGAATAAAAGGAATGAGCTAGCTTGATTATATTTTTAGTTATGATTTTTATTTGAATATTGAAATATGAAAATTGATTAATTTTTCTAAGAAATTTTCTAAAAAAAAAAAAATGTATTTCATGAAACCTTGGACACTGATCTTTCCAATAATGGAATAAAACTACTGAAAAAACAAACTTCATTTTTTCCAAAAAAGGTTCACTTTTCAAAGAATGGCCCTACAGAAGGACTCGCCACATAATTAAATACATGTTGAAATGGCATTAAAGGGATAGTTGAGTTCTGGTAAGGAGAGTACAGTTTTAGTGAAACTGAATTTTAGTAACCAAAACATGCATCATTACATTACAAACTAATAGTTATAACTAGAAAGGAACACAAAATTACAAATGACGTAGTAAAGATCATGTTATCATTCAAAAAGAGCCGTTAAAACGTACGAGGGCGCTCTCTAGACACTCATCGGTTTCAACCATTTTGAATAAAATATTGTGCATGTGATGCTTTGTTGAAATAGTGATTAGATAGAGAAATAACCAACAACTATTTAAATACCTATTTTGTAAATAATTGCTATTTTATGCTTACGTAATTTGTTTTTTAAGCCAAAAGGGTGGAGGCTGCAGCCCCCAGCCCCCCCCCCCCCCCCCTCCCCCATTCCGCGGCCCCTGCATATTTGTTAGATGTGCTAGTTGTAATGGTAGTGGCGTAACATAAGGGGGGGGGGGGTGGGCGAGCGGGCATGTGCCCCCAATAATTTATTAAAATCAATCACAATTTGTAAGGAGAACTATGCTATAGTTAGTGGTGAGCTTAAAGTCGTTAAATACATGGCTCCTCAAAGTGATATATATTAAAAGCGACCGTATACATAACGACTTTAAAGATATGGCCCGAATTCTCATCAGTGGTTTGTAAGATTGTCTACCTTTCGGGCATGGTGGAATTACAACTAATAGTAATGCTATGGTGCGAGTTTTGGATACTAACACTCAGTTTGACCAAAACTGTTCTATCCCTTTAACCAAATGAAAAATATACGATCAATTATTTTGACAACATTCGATAACCTTATACAATTATCATGTTTTAATAATCTTCTTACTCTTTCATTTCAAATCAAGATGTACGTCATGATTATGATTATGAAAATGAATTTTAGCTTCTTGTATGTCGTTCCTGTTTATAATCATCATCATCATCATCATCATCATCATCATCATCATCATCGCCATCGTCATCGCAATCATCATCAATATCATCATCATTATCATCAACATCATCATCATCATCATCATCATCATCATCATCATCATCATCATCATCATCATCATCTTTACGTTAACGGTCATGCTATATACATGATTTGTAGTAAAAGAAGTAGTTGTCATTATTTAAATAGCGCTGTTAATAATGTCATTGATCTACACTTTGAGTGCCAGGGCTTTTACAGCTCTATGGCATGTGTGTGCATTGTGTGGTGCAAAAATGCGAGCTTGGCACTCAAGATATACATGATGATCATAATCACAAAAATACTGAATAAATTAATACAAATAGTTATTTTTGTCAATATCGTTACTAGTATAATAATAATTGTTTCTCATTATTGTCAACAAATTAATATATCATCTTACAGGCTGCATCTCAGATATATAATACTGATAATAGAGTAAACTCGCTGGACTCGTATATGGGGCTTGTATAGTATTTTATACGAAATCAAATTTTGCCAATTAAAGAGGGAAACGTTTACGCTGTGTTGTTATATATTTGCCTGTGTGTTTGGTAGCTTATTTTATTGTTTGTTTCGATTACTGATTGACAATCATACAGATATACACACACAAAAACACATAATAATACACACACAGACCCGTACACACACGCACACACACACGCACACACACAAATACACACAGACGCACACGCGTACATACACATTCAAACACGCACACACACACGCACACAAGTACACACACAATGACACTTGTTCCACATAGATCTTGAATATAATAATACATAAGAAAAACAATTGTTTATAGGAACGTCAAGAAATTTAATATATTTTAATCTTATATATCAACACATACAAAGATCACAACAAACCATAATATTGTTAAATAGAAGACAGCAAGATAAATAGAAGACAGCAATGTAAACAGAAGACAGCAAGATAAATAGAAGACAGTAAGATAAATAGAAGACAGCAAGATAAATAGAAGACAGCAAGATAAATAGAATACAGCAATATAAATAGAAGACAACAAGATAAATAGAAGCCAGCAATGTAAATAGAAGACAGCAAGATACATAGAAGACAGCAAGGTAAATAGAAGACAGCAAGGTAAATAGAAGACAGCAAGATAAATAGAAGACAGCAAAGTAAATAGAAGACAGCAAGGTAAATAGAAGACAGCAAGATAAATAGAAGACAGCAAGGTAAAAAGAAGACAGCAAGATAAATATAAAACAGCAAGATAAATAGAAGACAGCAAGATAAATAGAAGACAGCAAGGTAAATAGAAGACAGCAAGGTAAATAGAAGACAGCAAGATAAATAGAAGACAGCAAGGTAAATAGAAGACAGCAAGGTAAATAGAAGACAGCAAGGTAAATAGAAGACAGCAAGGTAAATAGAAGACAGCAAGATAAATAGAAGACAGAAAGGTAAATATAAGACAGCAAGATAAATATAAGAAAGCAAGATAAATAGAAGACAGCAAGGTAAATAGAAGACAGCAAGATAAATAGAATACAGCAAGATAAATAGAAGACAGCAAGATAAATAGAAGACAGCAAGGTAAAAAGAAGACAGCAAGATAAATATTAGATAGCAAGATAAATAGAAGACAGCAAAGTAAATAGGAGACAGCAAGGTAAATAGAAGACAGAAAGATAAATAGAAGACAGCAAGATAAACAGAAGACAGCAAGATAAATGGAAGACAGCAAGGTAAATAGAAGACAGCAATATAAATAGAAGACAGCAAGATAAATAGAAGACAGCAAGATAAATATAAGCCAGCAATGTAAATAGAAGACAGCAATATAAATAGAAGATAGCAAGATAAATAGATGACAGCAAGATAAATAAAAGACAGCAAGGTAAATAGAAGACAGCAAGGTAAATAGAAGACATCAAGATAAAGAGAAGACAGCAAGATAAATAGAAGACAGCAAGATAAATAGAAGACAGCAAGATAAATAGAAGACAGCAAGGTAAATAGAAGACAACAAGATAAATAGAAGACTGCAAGGTAAATAGAAGACAGCAATGTAAATAGAAGACAGCAAGGTAAATATAAGACAGCAAGATAAATAGAAGACAGCAAGGTAAAAAGAAGACAGCAAGATAAATATAAAACAGCAAGATAAATAGAAGACAGCAAAGTAAATAGAAGACAGCAAGGTAAATAGAAGACAGCAAGATATATAGAAGACAGCAAGATAAACAGAAGACAGAAAGGTAAATATAAGACAGCAAGATAAATATAAGAAAGCAAGATAAATAGAAGACAGCAAGGTAAATAGAAGACAGCAAGATAAATAGAATACAGCAAGATAAATAGAAGACAGCAAGATAAATAGAAGACAGCAAGGTAAAAAGAAGACAGCAAGATAAATATTAGATAGCAAGATAAATAGAAGACAGCAAAGTAAATAGGAGACAGCAAGGTAAATAGAAGACAGAAAGATAAATAGAAGACAGCAAGATAAACAGAAGACAGCAAGATAAATGGAAGACAGCAAGGTAAATAGAAGACAGCAATATAAATAGAAGACAGCAAGATAAATAGAAGACAGCAAGATAAATATAAGCCAGCAATGTAAATAGAAGACAGCAATATAAATAGAAGATAGCAAGATAAATAGATGACAGCAAGATAAATAAAAGACAGCAAGGTAAATAGAAGACAGCAAGGTAAATAGAAGACATCAAGATAAAGAGAAGACAGCAAGATAAATAGAAGACAGCAAGATAAATAGAAGACAGCAAGATAAATAGAAGACAGCAAGGTAAATAGAAGACAACAAGATAAATAGAAGACTGCAAGGTAAATAGAAGACAGCAATGTAAATAGAAGACAGCAAGGTAAATATAAGACAGCAAGATAAATAGAAGACAGCAAGGTAAAAAGAAGACAGCAAGATAAATATAAAACAGCAAGATAAATAGAAGACAGCAAAGTAAATAGAAGACAGCAAGGTAAATAGAAGACAGCAAGATATATAGAAGACAGCAAGATAAACAGAAGACAGCAAGATAAATGGAAGACAGCAAGGTAAATAGAAGAGAGCAATATAAATAGAAGAAAGCAATATAAATAGAAGACAGCGAGGTAAATAGAAGACAGCAAGATAAATAGAATACAGCAAGATAAATAGAAGATAGCAAGGTAAATAGAAGACAGCAAGATAAATAGAAGACAGCAAGATAAAGAGAAGACAGCAAGGTAAATAGAAGACAGCAAGATTAATAGAAGACTGCAAGATTAAAAAAAAGACAGCAAGATAAAGAGAAGACAGCAAGGTAAATAGAAGACAGCAAGATAAATAGAAGACAGCAAGATAAAGAGAAGACTGCAAGATAAATAGAAGACAGCAAGGTAAATAGAAGAGAGCAAGATAAATAGAAGACTGCAAGATAAATAGAAGACAGCAAGGTAAATAGAAGAGAGCAAGATAAATAGAAGACAGCAAGATAAATAGAAGACAGCAAGGTAAAAAGAAGACAGCAAGATAAATAGAAGACTGCAAGATAAATAGAAGACAGCAAAGTAAATAGGAGACAGCAAGGTAAATAGAAGACAGCAAGATAAATAGAAGACAGCAAGATAAACATAAGACAGCAAGATAAATGGAAGACAGCAAGGTAAATAGAAGACAGCAATATAAATAGAAGAAAGCAATATAAATAGAAGACAGCAAAGTAAATAGAAGACATCAAGGTAAATAGAAGACAGCAAGATAAATAGAAGACAGCAAGGTAAAAAGAAGACAGCAAGATAAATATAAGACAGCAAGATAAATAGAAGACAGCAAAGTAAATAGAAGACAGCAAGGTAAATAGAAGACAGCAAGATAAATAGAAGACAGCAAGATAAACAGAAGACAGCAAGATAAATGGAAGACAGCAAGGTAAATAGAAGACAGCAATATAAATAGAAGAAAGCAATATAAATAGAAGACAGCGAGGTAAATAGAAGACAGCAAGATAAATAGAATACAGCAAGATAAATAGAAGACAGCAAGGTAAATAGAAGACAGCAAGATAAATAGAAGACAGCAAGGTAAATAGAAGACAGCAATATAAATAGAAGACTGCAAGATAAATAAAAGACAGCAAGATAAAGAGAAGACAGCAAGGTAAATAGAAGACAGCAAGATAAATAGAAGACAGCAAGATAAAGAGAAGACAGCAAGGTAAATAGAAGACTGCAAGATAAATAGAAGACAGCAAGGTAAATAGAAGAGAGCAAGATAAATAGAAGACAGCAAGATAAATAGAAGACAGCAAAGTAAATAGAAGACAGCAAGATAAATAGAAGACAGCAAGATAAATAGAAGCCAGCAATGTAAATAGAAGACAGCAATATAAATAGAAGATAGCATGATAAATAGAAGACAGCAAGATAAATAGAAGACAGCAAGATAAATAGAAGACAGCAAGATAAATAGAAGACAGCAAGATAAACAGAAGACAGCAAGATAAATGGAAGACAGCAAGGTAAATAGAAGACAGCAAGGTAAATGCCATGATTTCGTAACCATGCTCCATATTCATAAAACCCTGCTAGCTTAGTTCCTTGCTAAGTGTATTTAAGATGTGCAGTTTATTGAGCAACACACCGTTTTCTTAGTACCCAACAAGGCTTAGCTGGGCAAGCCTTTGGTATCCTTTAGGCTTACTCTTGTTAGCAACTTAAACATTTTGTGTTTAATTCTTAGCCACGTCATCCAAAATAGCAAGGAAAGCTAGCGAGCTGTTATAAGTATGGGCCCTGTCGATTTCGCTCGTAAGCGCAAACACTATGCCTGATGTTATCTGTACGAATCTTACGGGGTGCGTCCGTTAAATGAAACGATTAAATTGAATGAAAGAACTTAAGTTTGGACAGCCACCTTTGAAAGTTAGAGTTTTTTTGATTTTCAAATCAAGACTTTTGATATTTAGCTATATATTTGGCAAAAAAACAAATTAAAAGTCTATAATGATGGCATCCTTCAGGAACATATAAATAAAAAAGTAACATTTATAAAGCACTTGTTACATATGTTTCTAAGTGCTGTACATACAGAAGAATAACAATCTAAGAACAAATCATACATATGATAATAGAGAGTACTGCACAATTAAATAAGGTCAAGTTATGAGTACAGAATACTACAATTTAGATTTTATGTGCAAAATTGTGAAACATAGATGTAATTGTGTTTGGAATGTATAAATTAATTAAAAGTACAAATCAAAGGGACCTAGTAACATTGTTCAAATCCTCAAACTTATTTAGAACTATAGTGATTCGCTGATACATTGTCATGTTCGTATTAACAATATACAAGCACGAGACACACGATTTAATTGTTCAGATGTTAAACTGTCTACGGGATAATTTAAGCCGTGTACAAAGTAAGTGCAATGAGTTAGTGAATATCACTTCGCATTTTTGCTAATTTCTTCGCCAAAACAAATCCAATTAACGTGACATTTTCCCCCATTACTTTGTGGACATATAAGATCACATCAATATACATTAGATTTATCTCTCATCATTTGTATCACTTGTTACTAAATCCCTTTAAACATTATTTATACAATTAATGAATGATCAAAGTTATGCAAGCTATACAACATAATCAAATAGTAAATTACCGGGCTAACACATATTAACAACAAACTATTATTGGGCTTGTGTAAAATAGTAGGTCTTAAGAAGAGATCTGAATGAGTCCAGTAAAATAACAATCTGTTACAAACTGTGATTCCACAACAGAAGAACTCACCACATATATGTAAATAAATGTTCAATTGTGTTCGATACTTTGTGTTATTGTAAAGCGCATTGATATGCAGTTATTGTAATGAAATGCGTTATATAAGAACCAGTTATTGTTATTATTATTATTATATTACTTAATTCAATAAACCATTTTCAATTCAAATCAATTCAATTAATACAATAGTAAATTACCGGGCTAACAAAATAATATTAACAACAAAACATTATTGGGCTTGCTTAAAAAGGTAAGTCTTAAGGAGAGATTTAAATAAGTCCAGTGGAATAACAATCTGCCACAAACTGTGATTCCACTACAGAAGGACTCGCCACATAATTAAATACATGTTTAAATGGCATTAAAGGGATCTAGTAACTTTGTTGACATGTGCAAAAAGTGACGAATGGTTGATGCAATGTATATTATTGTTATCTCATATGTCCACAGGGTATTGTGGGAAAATTTCAAGTCAAATGGACATTGCATGGCCAAGTAATGAGCGAAAATGCAAAGTGATATTCAATAACTCACTGCACTCACTTTGTACACAAAAGAAAAACTCGCCCGGAGTTTTTGTTATCTGAATACTTCGATCGTACATATCTTTGTAACGAAAGGGAAATTTGAAAAACCGAAACCTGTCCCATTATTTTATTGTTAATACGAATACAACAAGGTATGAGGGAACCGCTAGAATGAATTTTTTTTTTTGAGGATTTGGACAATGTTACTAAGTCCCTTTAATGTTCGATATTTGCACACTTAATGTTGTTATAATATACATTTGTGCACGAGTATATCGAGGATGCCATTCCATGAAAAGTTGATGTTGTGCAATATTTTCGACAGCTCAGTTTATAGACAGTACAAATTAAGCAGAGAATACTAAATATCACAATGTAAATATGTTTTCCCCCGATATCTACAAACCTCAGCAATTCAGGGGTGTTTAACAAAGATCCTAAGTTGAACTTAACTCTAAGTTAGACTTAAACAGTATGGAAAGCTATTAGTTTCTTTGAAAACAAATTGTAAAACTACTTTTAAAGGCATAACATGTTGTTTCAAATCATTAATATTTGTCTATTGTCAAGGAGATTTCATGTTCTTCGTGTTAAATGTATTAAAAGTCTAATATACTTGCTTTTTGCTTTTGAATATATTTTATTTCAAGGCTACAATTGGCTTATGAAACTACCTTCTTACGTTTGTACCAAGGCATGATACATGAGAAAACAAATAAGGGGATAACAATGCAAGTAGTCAATATGAGCGTATCTGAGCGTGCACTAACAAAAACGGGTTATATAACTACTGACATAGCATCAGCTTCAACAACATTGGTTAAATAACCCGTTTTTGTTAGTGCACGCTCAGATGCGCACCGATGACGTTTCATATAGTAAAGTGTGAAAACAGCGTAGCCTCCAGTGCTCAGTCATAACAAGACATAGTGGTTTCAAAAACAGTGATTATGTCCATTATTAGTGATATTCAAGAGAAATATTCAATTCTGCAGACATGTTGCATTTGTTAGTACAATCAAGCGAACATGTAAGCTTTTCCTTCCCGTTTAACAGGATAACGGGAGTATAAAATTAAAATGTTTAATATATTCTCTAAATATAATTCTGGTTCGAAGAACGCATGAAAATGATGTATTTACAAATATAGGAAAGCCAACATTTGAATGTTAAAAATGCACAATATTTACAAAACAAAAAGCCACTTCTTTCATCAAAAGTCGTTAAGATACGGTTTAAATAGCTACATATTAAGTCATAAAGCATCGCGGGCCTTGAATTTGTATTCACAATTTATAGTTCATATTCATAAAGCCTACCTGTCCATCAGTGGGCAGTTACTGATACCAACATAGCCTTTACATTGAGGTTGATACTTTAAAGGGATACTTGAGTTTTTGGAATAGAGGTGCTTTGAAAAACTGAGTGTCAAATTTTAAAGAGCATACCATTTTAATGACAGAATAAACTTGATTTGATCAAAATCCGTTCAGAACCGGCTGAAATATCCATAAACATAACCATTTGTAATAGTTATGGGGGCCCCACAATTATTCAATAAGTTTGAACTAACCGTTAAAATATTTTGTTTAATGCTTCCTCTTTTCAAAAATGTACAAAAGAGGGTTTTAAATAGTTGTTTATTATCTCTCTATTTAATCACTATTACAACAAAACATCACATGCACAATGTTGTATCTAACATGGTTGAAACCAATGAGTTTTTAGAGAGCGCCCTTTTGAGTTTGAACGGCTCTTTTTGAATGATAACAGGCCTTTTACTTAGTCGTTTGTCAATATTGATTCATTTCCAGCATGGTGGAGTTATAATTTAGTTTGTAATGTAATGGTGTCGGTTTTGGTAACTAAAATTCAGTTTGACCAAAACTATACTTTCTTTACCAAAACTCAACTATCCCTTTAAAGGGGTAGTACAGTTTTGGTAAGGCTGCGCTTTAGTACCTAAAACCTGGACAATAACATTACAAACTAATAGTTATAACTCCACCATGCTCGACATGTATAACAAATTACAAACGACTAAGTAAAAAGCCTGTTATCGTTCAAAATGAGCCATTAAAACACAAGAGGACGCTCTCTAAAAGAGCATTGGTTTCAAACAATTTTCGTACAAAATTATGCATGTGATGTTTCAATGAAATAATGATTTAATAGAGAGATCATCAACAATTATTATGTAAGCATTGTTTACAATTTTTTTGTAATCATCGAATAAATCTGGGGCCCAGATTTATTCCGATCGGATCAATCTATTGATATTTCAGCCGTTTTTGAACCGATGTTGATCAAATCAAGTTTATACTGTCATTAAAATAATTGCATGCTCTTTCAAATGTTGACACTCAATTTTTCATTATCTCAAAAACGAATTATTTCGTGCAGCGCCCTCTATACCAAAACTGAACTATCCCTTTAACCACTCAGACATTAAATCCCATAAACAGTTTTCGTTTTTTTTTTTTTTTTTTTTCATTGGTGGGGGATCTACCAGCATTCGTCAGGGAGTTGAACAGCGCCCATTCTTATAAACGGTTGTTATTTGAATGACAACAATGGCCTTTAATTATTTAAGCATGGTAACATATCATGTTCAGTGATAGCATGAACGTTTACCACGTTCAATTTAGATTAAAAGTAACCCGCCTTTCTACTGAAACAACTTTATATTAGATTTGTTTGATATTCCTTTAATATGGTTTTGAATTAAAGGGGTAGTTTAGTTTTGGTAAGGCTAAACTTAAGAAGCTAAAACCTGCACAGTAACATTATAAACTAATAGTTATAACTCCACCATGCTCGAAAGGTATACAAAATTACAAACGACTAAGTAAAAAGCCTGTTATCATTCAAAAAGAGCCATTCAAACACAAGAGGGCGCTTGTTTTAAAAGGCATTAGTTTCAACCATTTTTCATACAAAATTATGCATGTGATGTTTTATTGATATAATGATTAAATAGCGAGATCATCAACAACTATTTAAAAAACGCTTTTGAAATTTGTTTTAAAAGTGCAAGCATTTTTTTTTTTTTTCTAAAAATCATCTAATTATTTGGGCCCCAAATAATTATAATATCAGATATATTTAATGATATTTCAGCCGTTTCTGGGTCGATTTTGACCAAATAAAGTTTATTCTGCCATTAAATTTGCATGTTCTCTCAAATTCGACATTCAGTTTTTCATTACCTCACAAAAAAATTGTGATGTGCAGCGCCCTCTCTACCAAAACTAAACTACCCCTTTAAACAGTTTAATCAATGTTTGAATTTGAGTATAATTTAATTTAGTAATGTATAATAATAATAATTATTATAAACAAAATACTACTAATACTGATCATAATAGTAATGTGTGCTTATGTAGCGCATAATATTCACGTTGACTCTCTATTCACTTTACAACAATACTAAATTAAATAAACAAAACACATCATACAATTTATACAACATACATGTACATGAAATATATTTCAGGGAGCCCTCATATATAGACCTACCTGATGAACCAAGAGGTTACATATATAGGGACTACATTGTGGCAAATATAGTAACTAAGAAACCAAATCGATTTTTTTTTTTTTTTTTTTTTTTTTTTTAATGCTAAACTCTTAAATGTTTGTTAAACGTTTTGACTCAGCACTAATTTGAGAGATCAACAAAAACACCTTTCTCCATAGACAACCGCCCGAGTGTTTCCGGGATCGCCCGGGTGTTTCCGGGATCGCCCGAGTGTTTCCGCGATCGCCCGAGCGTTTCCGGGGGGTGGGGTGGTCATGGTGCGTACTTGTTTATACTGCGTGCCCCACCCAAGCACCCAACCCCTGATTAAATTGCATTACTGCAATAATTAGCGATAACAATTATAAGACGCAGTCACCTATTACACAGAAGGCACACGGTAAAATACTGAAGGGATGACAAAAAAGTACACGGTAATATATTGTTTAGATGTTGTCACCTATCACCTGGGTGACGAGGTACTCAGTAAAGTACCGTCTGAGGGGTTAGGGTTAGGGTTAGGGTTAGGGTTAGGGATAGGATCACTGTACAGATTATCCCACCGTGTCCATCAGATTACAGAAGATGTCATCCCTTCAGTATTTTACCGTGTGCCTTTCTTTTTTTGTTACGGTGGCTTACTGTGTGCTTTTTGTGAATCGGGTGACGCAGTTGTACTCGTACATCATTGTGTTTGACTTTCACATGGGGAGGACATCAAATTGCATGTTTATATGTGTATTTTTTATAGTTGAGGTTCAAGAGAATGTCAAAAGCTTGTTAAGTTTGCTTTAACTGTATAAAGAAGCTCTAAGTTATCTATAATTGAATGGGAGTTTGATGAAAGCATGACAGATTTTCATTGTAATATTGCATGTGTGATCTCTTACTATAAAATTTCTAACAAATAAATGAGAATTTAGATAATTTAGACACAAGATTGATCATTGTATGATGCATTTCACATTGTCATAAAACGTAGTGTCATAATGCAGGGCTCGACACTATAGTACTTGACCGCTTGCCTGGGGGCAAGTAAAAATGTATGTCGGGCAAGTAAAATGTCATAGATTTCTAGTTTGGTTGCCTGTTCATCTAACGTTCTTGTTCACCTATGAGAGAAAATGCCATTGCTAATGTGTAAATCACATATATATAAGTTAATTTCTATTTTGGCAAGTACATTTTGAAAATGTGCAATTTTACATGCCCGAACAGGCCAGTACACAAAAAGGTTAGTGTCGAGGTTGGAAAAAAGTTATGTTTCTTTTGTACCTTTGATAAGTCAATTCATCAATTATAACATTACAAATAGCACCACTTATGATAATGATTTCAATTATTTGAGACAAGTATCTATAAGTGGTGCTATTCATATTGTAATATACCAACCGGTAGTTGAACAAAGTTGATACACTGTTTATCATTCTATTGAAGTGAATTGCAATTTAAAATCTGATTTTCAATTTTAATTCTGTCACGAGGTATGTAAAATGTGAAGAGATGTGAATGAAAAGGTGTGTTGCTGCTGTGTGGTGCTGTTGTGTTGACGGTTACAGTCCGTTATTCCGAAGGTTCAGTTATTCCGAAGGTTCGTTATTCCGAAGGTTCGTTATTCGGAAGGTTCGTTATTCGGAAGGTTCGTTATTCCGAAGGTTCGTTATTCCGAAGGTTCGTTGATCCGAAAACAAAATCGGGTTCGTTATTCCGAAGGTTCGTTATTCCGAAGGTTCGTTGATCCGAAAATAAAATCGGGTTTGTTATAATACTACAGTTTGTGTTTTGTTTATTTAATGTACAGCCTGCATTAAGCATACCCCTCCCCCTTTCCTTCCCTTGGCCAGACCAATCAAACATTTAAGTTTATTTTATCTCTCTATATGAAATTATAGCATTATAACAAACCCAAATTCATTTTCGGATTAACGAACCCGATTTCATTTTAGGAATAGCGAACCTTCGGAATAACGGACCTTCGGAATAACGAACCTTCGGAATAACGAACCCGATTTCATTTTAGGAATAGCGAACCTTCGGAATAACGAACCTTCAGAATAACGAACCTTCGAAATAACGAACCTTCGGAATAATGCAACAAATGTTCGGATTAACGAACCCTATTTCATTTTCGGATTAACGAACACTCAGGTATAGGAAATTTGCGTGTTCGGAATAACGAACCTTCGGAATAACGAACCGCACCCGTGTTGACAGTGTTGTGTGTTGTGTGGGAAGTGTTGAATGTTTGGTCATGTTGTTGATCGAATAACTATAGAAAATGTTAAAAGTGCAGACAACCAGACGAGTCGTTTGAACCCGTCACATCAAATGGGAATTGGGAAGAGACACCGATTAATAATAATAAATAATATATTGATATGGTATTTAATACGAGTAATTATATGAGTTGTTAGACTTGATAAGTTCCAGTAATTTGTCTAATTGTCTGCACTTTTTAATTGAAAGAGCTTGCTGCCTGTTTTACTTGGTGTGTGTACATGATTGTGTGGCATACAAGCATCAGCAATAAATACATTGTACGTATTACTGAATAATATACAAAACAAAATAGTAACCCTTATTCAGTATGATTTGTACGTAAATTATATCAATAGTTTGAAGGACCTCAAATACATGTAACCCAAAATACTAATACTAATGTATATTTCTTGTCAAATCATCCATAAAACATATAAAAACAATTTACTCAAAGACAACGGCATACATGTAGAACACACATACAATAAAACAAATATTTGTAACCTCCCCCTTTCTTTTAAATATACATGAAGGGGAGGAGGACTCTTCCACATCCACCATGCCTATGCCCAAATGAAACTTATATAATATGAATTATGATATATCATATGCTTAGACAAACGACATTATTATTAATTCCCTGTCCGCATTATAATTACAATCCATCCCATTCATTGCCCCGTAGTTCAATCAAGGAGGTTAGTACCTCCTTGGTTCAATGGTGTCCCGCAACGCACGCGCACACACCACATAATATTGCACATATGGGGATGGGCAGCGTACACAGTATCGAGGAGAAATTGGTCACGTAGGGTCACTAAACTTGCACTTAAACATTGCATACAAAACTCTAGAATGAAAACAAAATGCATAGCCATATAATAACACTTATACTTGTTGAGGAAACGTACACACTTAAGTCTGAAAAATTGCGGAAAGATAACATAAATCGAAATTTAATTCAGGTGTCCAGTCTATACAAATATTTTATCATTTAGCCAAGTTTTGACAGACAGAAAATCAAGCACAACTTTTTATGCCGACCAAATATTTTTGAAAACTGGCATGGAAATTTCCATTTTGAAAATGGTTCAAAATTTAGTTTTGAATGGAATTTTATAACAAATATTTGTTTTAAAATAACTTTGAGATTACACAAAAGACGTAATTTGTGGGGAAATAATTCGTGACATTCGCCCGGTTTCACTCGCTCATTCATCGTGAAGTGCGCTTTCTCGCGGGGATCGGGAGAGCTGCCCGGTATAAGATGGCGGACGGCTCTTTCATCATCGTAACAGCAATTTGAGGGAGTGCGCCCTCTAGTGTTCTTTAGTATATAGCTCTATGCAACTACCATATCACCAGTGGCGTAGCTACGTGGATGGAAAGGGGGGGGGGGGGGGCCGGGGGGGGGGGGGGGGGGTGGCGCTAACTGGGGGCACGTGCACCAACAGTCAGTCGGATGATCAAGCTACGTCATTGCGTATCATAGGATCTTGATGTATCATCCAATCAGACCCTAGCCGTGCTAGTAAGTTTATTGTTTGAGCTATTGTTATAATATGTACAATGTATATAATTGTTTTGATTTATGCTAGTAGATCTCTTTACAAAAAAACACATTATCATTATTGTATTGTTTTATTTCCATACAGGTAAGTTATTATTTTAGCCTAATTATGAGCTCTTTACAAAAAGTTATGAGGTAGTGAAAAACTGAGTGTCAAATTTGAAAGAGCATACAATTTTGATGACAGAATATACTTTATTTGGTCAAAATCGCTTCAGAAACGGCTGGAATATCCATTACTATAACTATTTTAAATTAATATGAGGCCCCACAATAATTCACTAATTTTAAACCAGCCGTTGCAAAAACAAAAATGCGTACACTTTTAACAAATTTACAAAAGATGTTTTTAAACAGATGTTAAAGTGACACAGGTAAAGTGTCTAACTCCACGAACAATACTTGGAGCTTCCTCGTTTCTCTTTTGGCGTGTTGTTAAGCTTATGGTAAGAGAAGAATAAAATAGGGTTCGGTTTTTCAAATGTCCCTTTAGTATGAAGATAATTATCATTGAAAATAATTATTTCAAAAGCGTTAGCTAACGGATTTGATAAAAAGTACAATTTTGTCGTCGCTGAACACGTCCTGCGCCAGCGCACGTGGGAAATTTTCCCGACCCACTGAACTTTGACCCTAGCGTGCGCAAATTCCATGAATTCCGTACCGTCTGTAGCTGTATACACGGGTGCGGATATCATCAAGATCAAACGGATGATTATTACTGCAACAAATCTACAACAGACCATCAGTATTCGGTGATAAAATATGAACTCAATACTCGTTTTTTCACTAGGTAAACAGTGTTCGTTTTCTTTCAAACTTTCACAAATCTTTCAATTGTATTTTACAATGATATTGATATAGGATTGAAGTCTCAAATGTCAGTTTGTGCAATATCTGACACTTTACCTGTGTCACTTTAAGGATCTCTCTATGTTATTATTATTTTAACAAAACATCACATGCACAATTTTCTATGTAAAATGGTTGAAACCAATGAGTTTTTAGAGAGCGCCCTCTTGAGATGTAACGGCTCTTTTTGAATGATAACAGGCTCTTTACTTAGTCGTTTGTAATTTTGTATACCGTAAAACTCCGTGTATAAGGCGCACTTTTTTCCGTCGGAAAAAATTTCAAAGTACCTTTCGAGCATGGTAGCGTTATAATTATCAGTTTGTAATGTAATTCAGTTTGACCAAAACTGTACTCTCCATACCAAAACTCAACTATCCCTTTAACAAGTGGCTTAAAAATAGGAGTGTCGTTTGGGCAGGGCGGGTATGATATTGTTCGAGCCTTCATATACGTATGATTTGTTTTTTAAGAACAAGGGGTGGTTTCGAATAACCGCTAAACACGTGACTGGAATAGACGACCCGGGTCGTGCATGGGCCTGGTAAAGAGGTTGATACGGGGCGTGAGGGTGGCGGGGAGATATTCTTCCCTATTTCTTTTTTTATTTACAGCCTTATTTAAGTGCAACGGGTGGTGTTGTATAAGTCATAGACCTGTGACTCAGACAAGGTGTGGTTGTAGATGCGCACTTCATCGATCAGGCCATAGAAGAAATTGTTACCAGCACCAATTGTCACGGGCGTTGGTTTGGTGATAATCTTACAGTTGCAGCAGACATCCTTCGTTTGCTTGTTACCTCCATTCAGATATGCAATGAACTGGTTGCCGTCGAAGGTCATCACCACGTGGTTCCAGTCTGCCTCGGTTCCGATTAAATCGCGATAAAGATATGTACGGTTACGGGTGTCTCCTTCGTCTGGTGTGAAATACAAACGGAATGCTGCCCTTCCGTCATCTTTGTGCACAAAGATCTTCCAGCTCCCATACTCGTTGTTTCCGTTGTTGACAATGCCCTGGTAGGTGTCCCATGGGCCAGTGCGCTTGAACCAAACGCTCACGCTGAAGTTCATTCCCCAGGCATATCCATTAAAGGACTGCACGGTTACCTTAGCATTGCCGTCGAAGACCGCCGCCTGACCGCATATTCCCGCATTGTACGTCAAAGAACCACCGACGCTCACTTCCGAGTCATTAGCGAAGCCGGAGCTGTCTGTGACGTCATTCTCGAACTTGAAGAACGCTGTGAACATGGTAAAGAAACAGTTATTTTCATTAATTTGTGGATGTTTTCTAATCATAATATTCACCTATGGGACGTAAACTGCAACAGAACAAATTTCTTTTCAGGTCAACATACAATATTTAATGTCGGGAAATTGCACTTTTTTTGTCTGTATTCGTGTTATGACATCATACTATTTATAGGGGTCCTAAACAAGAGATAAATTCCATTTTCATTCGGGCCAACAAACCACATTTAATGATGCGACTTTCAGAAACCTTTATAATTGACAGTAAACCCAAGCCAGGTTCTCTCTGTTTTCGGGGGCTGACTTATTTGAATTGAGTTTCGAATATACAGTGCGCGTAAAAAAAAAAACGAAACCGGACTTTGATAGCTTATAAATCCACTAATCTAAAAGTATATATGTTGATATTGGTATCATGTTAAGGCCTGGGAAATTTCCTTTAAAATGATATATCATACACTCTGATCACCTCACGCTTCACCGCACGCGACCTAATTATCCAAAGGCATGCAAAAACTACCCGTGTCCAAGTTTGCAGTGTTCTTGTTTAGTGAATGGTTGCATTTGTTGTTTGATTTTCAAAGATAACTTCATCCTGCATGTCATATTCAGGGGCCCCTGCCTCAAAACAGTGTGGTTGCTGATCTGAGGACAGTGTGTGATCCCCTTCCACCCTGATAAACATGAAAACACTGGAAACCACCTGATATTTTGTTGTGATTTACCAAAGGATATTCTTGAAATGTTCATTTGAAGAAACAAACTTAAACAGACGCATTCATTCATGATAAACCCAACAAAAAAACCTAAGTCCCCCCTAATCAAAATAGCGTAAAAACGAAAAGGTTTTGATCAAAATAACTTGGCAGGATTGTTTCTACACTGATTGACTAACTTCTCTGTGAAAATGAGATTGATCCGCCATGTCATGCATGAGTGAGCACACATTAAAGGCAAAAATGTCACTTTTCAAAAGTCACAAGAGTCAAAAAGTGACAATTTTGCCTTTAATGTGTGCTCACTCATGCATGACTCGACGGACCAATTTTATTTTCGCACATAAGTTATTCAATAATTGTTGAACAATCCTGCCAAGTTATTTTGCTCAAAACGTTTTCGTTAAAAAGTTATGCTAATTGTTTTGCTGTGTTTAGAATAAGACGACGGCAAAATTGGACACGGGTAATTTTTGCATGACTTTGGTTCATAAGGTCGTGCTCGATGATGCGTAAAGTGATCAAAATGTGTGATGTATCATTTTAAAGGCAATTTCCCAAGCTTTAACATGATATCAACATCAACATATATATGTTTGTAATTCTGGATTTATAAGCTATGAAAGTCCGGTTTCGTTTTTTTTTAACTCGCACTGTATTCGTTCGATGAATGGTTAAATCGCATTGCCCTTCTCAATTTTTATTCACTACTTCTAATGTACAGTCATCTTCATTGCTCAATTTCAAACTCACTATTGATTTAAATGCATGATGCATGGCGTAGATTATGATAAAAAAAAACCTTTGCAAACATTACCTTTCAAAATTCTACATACTTATAAAATTGCAATTGCTTTATGTTGTCTTACCCACAGGACGTATCTCTTGTGACAATGGCATCGTGGTCATCAGCGACGTCGAAGTCGGATAAGTAGACTCACGACTCGTGAGAATATCCGTCGTTGATCCCGAAGTCAGATCGGACGACGAGAGAGAAGCTGATGTCGATATATTCGTGATTGCCGCCGTCGAGGTCGGAACGGCCGGTGAGGCGGAAACGGATGTTGGTATCTCAGTGGTTGTGGGCGTCGAAATTGGATCAGACGACGAGGGAGAAGCTGATGTCGATTTCTTCGTGATTGCCGCCGTCGAGGTCGGATCAGTTGGCGAGGTGGAAGCGGCTGTTGGTATCACCGTGGTTGTCGGCGTCGAAGTGGGATCGGACCACGAGGGAGAAGCTGATGTCGATGTCTTCGTGATTGCCGCCGTCGAGGTCGGATCAGCTGGCGAGGTGGAAGCGGATGTTGGTATCTCCGTGGTTGTCGGCGTCGAAGTGGGATCGGACCACGAGAGAGAAGCTGATGTCGATGTCTTCGTGATTGCCGCCGTCGAGGTCGGATCGGCTGGCGAGGTGGAACCGGGTGTTGGTATATCCGTGGTTGTCGGCGTCGAAGTTGGATCGGACGCCGAGAGAGAAGCTGATGTCGATGTCTTCGTGGTTATCAGGGTCGAGCGAGGCACTCCAGTTGACGGTTTGGTGGTTGCGCTTGTAGTTTGCTCTGTAGCTTCCTCTAAATAGAAATAGAAGTAATATTGGTTGTTGATAATGCATTTAAACTGTATTCAGACCTTTATATAAGAAACGTAGCAATTTGAATGCAAATGAGACATAGGCGGAAAAGATTTTATGGATGATTTGACTCCAACTTTTTTATCCTCACGAGTTGAACTACGATATAATTCACACAATTTGAGAAATTGTGATCATAAAATACAACTGCCAAAGCCTAAAACCGAGTTTTTGTTTATTTACTGTTATTTTATCTTTGTGGACCCCATTGAAAATCAGTTATGCTGAAAGGGCAATATACCCTATGAGAGGAAATAGAGGATTGCCGTGCACGGGGGTTTAGAGGACACTGTTCAAAATGCTTAACCAAAGTTCGCCACTTGAAAATAGGCCTGTATGTATTTCGGACCGTCCACAAAATAAGAAGGAGAATGAACAGAAGGAGAATGAACAGATGAAGAAGAAGAAGAAGAAAACATTTTTTGTTGACTTTTCAAAGGATAACTTTATTACAAACTATAAATCAAAGATTTACGAAGAAGAAGAATATACATGATAATAATAATAATTCGAAAAGGAATAATAATTATAAGAAGGAGAAGACGAAGAAGAAGAAGAAGAAGAAGAAGAAGAAGAAGAAGAAGAAGAAGAAGAAGAAGAAGAAGAAGAAGAAGGAGAAAAAAAAAGATTGAAAGTAGAAGATGAAGAATATGCCCTTTCATGCTATCGTATACGTGGTAGGATCACTTATATATTAATAAGTAATATTGCCAGAATTCGTCTATTGCCAAACACTCGCCAAACTAATTTAGGCCAGAAATACACATTTTGTTTTGGGGAAATTAATGGCATTTATACATAGATATTCCCGAGTGTTTGAACTCCCCCTAAAAGTCGATAGGGAGATGAATTCAAGTTACAAACTGGCCGAGAACTGACAACTTTACTGTATTACTTTCTCTTTACCTTCGTCGCAGTTGCGTCCAGTAGTCGCTGGCGGGCAGTGGCATTCGTATGATGTCATGGTCTCCTCACACCAACCACTGATACACGGGTTGCTGTCACAATCTAAAATGTGAACAGATAAAGACCCCATTTAAAAATATTACTTACTTTGATTTGCAATTCCCTTAATATGTTAAACAGGCCATATTGCTAATCTATATTTAGTATGAACCCCCGGGGCACTCACATATACTGGTGACACGGGTAAGACTTGTACCGCGGGCTTCAAATATCCCCCTTCTTAAAAAAAGAGCGAAGTTCATTACTTTGATAATTAAAATAATGATTTAAGATTACCATTTCATACTAATTCAAATTTCAACCCTTTAATAACTTGTCCCAAATTTGATATTTTTTGGGTTTAAACATAAATCATCAAAGAGTAATGGAACGATCCTCAAAATCCAATACGTCACTGATACAATACTATACGTTTCTCATGAAAATCACCGTAGGTCAATCTACTAAGTAAAATTGTTACCTCCGCATGTGCCCCCATGAGCACACGCACTATATAAACAGACACATGAGAGAAAGTAATTTACTTCGTTTACTTCGCACTTCTTAGTTAATCAATTGACCTAACAAACGAGATTCCAAAAGGGACCAGTTTGTACGGGGGGGGGGGGGGGGGGGGGGGGGGGGGCTGGACACGTGCCCCCGTGTCATCACCCCCCGTAGCTACGTCATAGATGTAATTTATAATCAATCTCATATTTTACCTGGAACTCTACATATACGGTGACCCCGAGGGATTCCGATCCGACTCTCTCTTCCACAGGTATCCTCTTCGAAGCTGGATGGGGGTATTAGCTTCGGGATGGTGTTCACCATTCGGCTTCCCGTTTGGTCACTGACTTCAACCGGCCTGCACGTCCGCATGGGTAGGGTGTAGTTGAGACCGTAGCCATCCTTGCAGCAGGATGATGTCGCGTGGTCCCCTGATGAAGAGACCTCTGGGGCTTTCAAAGTAATAAATAAGTCTTACAATTAAGTTATATTATAATATTGTACTATGTTTGATACCACATTGTTTGAACTGCCATGGCTACCGCAATAAACAAGTCTGCATGACAGCTGCATGGGTAGGGTGTCGTTAAAACCGTAACCATCCTTACAGCATAATGTTGTCACGTGGTACTCTGGGCCTTTAAAACTAATAAATACGTTTTAAAATCATTTTTGTATTTATAATAGCTTACTAAATTATATCATATTTTTCGGAGTAATATGGTTAATGTCTTCAAAGGGTCTGTATGGCCGCTTATAGAAGTAGCCATTCTCAAAACATAAAGTTATTATGTGTTCATCTGATGAAGAGACTTCTGGCGTTTTAAAGGGACAGTTCCTCTTTTACAAAACGTCTGAACAGTTTCCAGTTGACGGATGGGGATGGATGTAACACACACACACACAATCTGATCGAACAGCCCTGTAATTTGGATTCTACGAATGAAAAACGAATGCTGTCCCCCCATCAAACTATTTATCGGTCAATAAAGGAGTTTAACTGATTTAGCATAATATTACAATAATATTGTACTTATTCTTGTAAAGGTATTGTGAAGCCGACAGTTGTAAAGGTATGTCACGGAAAAAGATCTCAAAAATGAAGAATATATAATTACATGTAGTCAGTTTAAGCGAGGTTTGGTTATTTTGTTTAGTATCCGCTTATGCCTTTGTTATTTATGCGCGTTCACGTAGCTAGCGCGGGTCACGTAGGGGTCACGCATAGCGTTGTGGTAATCCGTGTGCGAACTTTCTCACCGGGTGAATACACGTTTAATGCACAATTAAACGTTGGACGATGGTTTATTAGTTTTAGGTCTATAACTCCATGAAAAAGAGATTTCAAGCCCTAATTTGTTCATGCATGCTATTAAATTACATTTTCTTTCATATAAGACAATAACCTCGCAACTTTTGAAATTTGGCTTGCAAAAGAGGGTCTGTCCCTTTAGAGGGCACTTCACAAAATATTCTTTTGTGAGATAATGAAAAGCTGACCGTCAAATATGAAAGAACATACAATTTTAATGACAGAATACACTTTATTTTGATCAAAATCGGTTCAGAAACGGCTGAAATATCCATAAACATATTTTTATTCAAAAGTTTTTTCCGCCAGGGGACATTTTGCCTTTTAAGATTTTTTTAAAAAAATGCTTATAGACTACTTTGAACAAAATCTAAATAGATTTTTGTTAAAGTGGACTTCCATATGATTTCAAGCTTCTAATGATTGAAAGACAGATATTCTAGGTCAATAAACACAATTTTGTATGAATTGTGGGTTCTTATAATTGGCTTTGAAATTCTAATGACACAAATTCGCGAGCGAGCTTGTTCTATCCCACAATGCACCAATTTGTGACGTGCGACCCTCACTATGCGCCTATCTATGTTTTTACACTGCAGCGAATGTGTTTTTTTGATCGGACCAATACAATGCTCGATCATGAATAGTTTAGTCCACGATGCGCCACTCAACCGTGCCTTTGAGCATTACTGCATTGTTGAACCGTTTGAAAATACTTGCCTGCCCGAAATTGTAACACGTTTGGCTTTCATTGGAATTTGAATAGACACAAAGTCCTGTAAACGTGGTTATTGAATTTGCTGGCTCTGCATGACCGGCTATTATGAATGACACATGCAGTGATCACAATGCAGTGGCACCGGATTCAAGCATACTCAAGAAATTAAGCAAAGTGAGGGTGCTACGTAAGGGTCTCATGATTGTGTGCAGTACATTTAATTATTTCCTCAGAGTTAATGACATTAGAAAAATCTCTTAGAAATCAACCAAAGAGAGTGAAATCCTAAAAATATTCAAGAACATCCCTAGATTTATTTCCAATATACTGTATTTAGTTTAAACTACGTCCCGAATTCTCACTTTAAAGTTGTTGCTGATATCTCTATTGAATCATTATTTTAACAAAACATCAAATGCACAAATTGTGTATGAAAAAATTGCTAAAACCAATGAGTTTTTTTCTACAGAGCGCCCCTCTTGAGTATGTAACGGATCTTTTTGAATGATAAGCATGGGGTTTTACTTTAGACGTTTGTTAATAATGGTGGAGTTATAACTACTGTAATTGGTTTGTACCGTAATTGTGCAGGTTTGGGTTTACTAAAGTTAAGTTTGACCAATACTCAACTATCCCTTTAACACCATGTTATACTAACTATATATAGTATTACATTGAACAATACACGTTATGTCATATTGCACTATATTGGCCAACATTAAACATGATCTTAGAAAAATCGTTTCATTAAAGCGATCCACGAACCAGCCCTAATATTGTTAGTAGTCCATATACATACTGCTCGTAGGTCTATGGTTAATCCAAATTACAAGAATTAATGAATCGTATTTACCAATCATGAACAGATTGACCGCAAGAGATGCACTAATTATCAGAAATCCGTGGAGCTCCATCATCTGTAAAAAAAAAAAGAAACAATACAACAGCAAAAACAGCTCTTACTATGTTAAAGTGATCCGTTCACTTTGCCAAAATGCAACCAAAATCACTCGGAGCTTTTACACTTCTCTTGTACCTTGTTGTTTGGCTAATGGTAACAGAACATGAAATGATTTCTGATTTTTCAAATGTCCCCCCAATTATGGAGATATTTAAGATTAATCATTTCGTCCATTGTCAAGAGTATCCGAATTCTGATACTAAACGCTCCATATTATTCCAATTCGGATACTTTACGCGAACGATCGGGATAAAATCTGACATCGATTTATTTTTTTTCACTAGGTAAAGGTAAACATTATTCCATGTTGTTACTGTAAGTTGCATTCTATTATCATTGAATGTGAAATACATTTGTTATAGTTTTATGCAATGCCCATTTGTCATCTTGATGCTAAAATATCACAATTTGTTTAAAAAAAAAAAAAAGTAAAAAAGGAGACAAACTAAATTTGTATAATCTTTTTTTTCTGGCCGCCAAATTTTTCATTCGGGCCACCACAATTTTGAAAAGTAAGGTTTTACTGGCTCGACTGGGTCACCAAGAAAAAAGAAGAAGTTAATGTCAAGCATTGGTTCATGGAATGAATATGCTAACACAAAACATGATTGTAATGACCAATAGTGTTTGATGTAATGCAGGGACAAACTAAATATGACTTAGGATTAAATTGAATACGCCTACAGGCCAAGGGATATTTCAACCTTGTTCAGTACTGTAGCTTTCCCTGTCTAGTGCCCATACTCATAAATAGTAGAGCAGATAAGTGAAACATATCATGGAAATCCTTCAAAGTCTGAAACAAGCAACATACTTGGTATGCAGACTACCTTAAGGACACTTTTTTAAAGAAAAAAAACACTTAGCCAAGCGAAAATCCAAGATGGCGGCTATTTTCCAAGATGGCCGCCTCATAAAAGCTACTTTTTGATATAAAAAATTTTACTGAGTGATGGCCGATTTTGATAATCTTGGTGTCGTTTTATATGTTTATTGATATGCTGAAAACAATGGTGTGATACATACGGACCCATATGATGGCTACAAATCCAAGATGGCCGCCATTTTTTTCCAGATAGGCCCAAAAAAGCTACCTTTTGATATACAGATTGGACTGAGTTGGCCGGTTTTTGATAATATAGACCAAGTACCTTTCAACATTTTCGAGACCGAGACCACGATCCGTCAAAAATGTTCGAGGCCAAGACCAGGATAATGATGGTCGAGACCGCCTAAAGTGGTCTCGAGACCGGCTAAAATTCAAAAAGGGGGCGGGGGTTCAACCCCCCCCCCCCCCCCCCAAACAGCCATTTTTTTGGTCAAAGGGGGGGGTGAACCCCACCCACCCCCCCCCCCCGCCCCCCCCCCCCCCCCTCCCCCCCCCCCCTCACGCCTATGATAACAGTACAGGTTTGTACGCACAAGCCTTTGAAAACAATATAAAAACAATTAACACATTTTTCATTCAATTGATCATGCCAGTTGTACGCATAAATGTGTATACAAAGATAATTATAGGTCCACGGTTGTACCCTTGCGATTAGGCAGCCATTACCATAATAACCCGAACTGCGGCGGTCTGCTTTGCATCGTGTGAAAATGAAATGGAATAAAAACAGAGGCAAACTCCTCAACTGAGACATTTAGATAATTGGATATTTAGCGGTCTGTCGATTTATCTGATACATTAATTTCCGCTGCTCGCATTAATTCATAAATCATTCAAACAGATCATCATTTCAACCAAATAAAAAGACTCGTTACTTATAACACCATAATACAGGCATCGCGTGGTCATGTTGATAATACGGAACAAAGCGTAATTTGGTTTAATAGAGTAAATTGAAAAGACTTGTTGAAGTAACAGTGATATTAGTTTAAAACTTCATGTAATACAAACAGTGACGTATCCAAGTCATTTGAATGTTTGGGGGCAGTCATATATTTCTCCCTAACTTCCGGTACCAATGCCATGACACAATCATTTAATTATTTTTAATTTATTTAGCAATTTTTAGCAAAAGAGGTGAAACAGTATATAAATACAAAACATCTATTCAATAGAATATAATACAACGCATAAATATATCGTACATGTGCTAATTTTAGTTATAACTTTGTAAACAAAAATAAAGAAATATCTGTTTTAAATTTGTTTTTATAATGTTGATGTTAGTGTGAAAGATAATTATACAACATAATACATGTAGTTTACAGTGTATTAAGAGAGTCGCAGTGGGTTTCACAATGATCTGCT